>CM062079.1:18774800-18887951 GCA_031163375.1 Conogethes punctiferalis
TGGTTCCACCGTCATCATTCTGGCTACTGCTCAAAGTCAAAATCAGCTCTTGTCTGATCTTTCACATCTTTCAAAAGCTTTTATATGACTATCTCACGTTATTGGTAGTTTAAAAGGTGCGAATGATAGTTAATTTCCACTAGCAAGTGTAATTATCAATTCGTCTGGTACGAGGACCCTCGGCTTTTTGCTCGCCGCCCATCCCGGGCTGCCAATTAATCAACGTTCGACGCACGGTCCAGCAACTCTTGGGACCATAGCCGATTGGAATTACTCAGTAATTAGCCATCTGTGCACTCATCTGAAAAAATTGACGTCGACATGAGGAATGTGGCGAAAAAAAAAACATGTTTGTGAGGTAAGTGGAACCAATCCACACTTCTTCTTTTTTTCGAAAATAAAGTCATGTTGACTTCCAACAGTTCTGCTTCCCCAACTCCGATGTCAGTTTCTCTTGATCCCATGTGCTTTCCATGAGCAATTCTATCAATCAGGGTAATTTTTCATGGATGGATTCGTGTTGGATGAATCTTGTCATCTGGGGCTGGCCACGTCATGCAGGGATGAGGCCGTATTCTTCGGCGTTACCCGTGTCCCTGCAACTTGCTGCCCATTGGCGACACAGGGGGGTTTAGAGGGTATACCCTCCACCATGTCACCTCCCACCGGAGGTGCCTATTGCATTCCCCTCAAAAAAATCTTCGCAAAGAATTTACTCAAATACCTCAAATTACTTTACGGTCTTAGTACGAAAGACCCAATGACGGCTTAAAATCGCCACTCACCATTGACTACACACATTGACATCTGTTAGCAACCCTACCTTCTAAACCAAGGGTTGTGAGCAAGATACAACCAGGGCACACATTCATATGATTTTATGCTACTTATTAGTAAACTGCTCAATGTATTCATTTATCGCAAACTGGCACGCGCGGCGGTATTTCCCTACTTACTTAGACGTCTACATAAAGATTCCGTTATTACAATGAACCAAGCTTTTGAAGCCCAACGTTTCAATACAAATGGACTCGAAATGTAAATCCCGGCCAGACCTCGCCGTACTCCATGCCTTTTGCTCGCTCGAGCATCAATTAATCATGCTCGATACTCATCGGTCCCAAGAGCCATCGGCACATCGGAATGAGAATAACCGACAAATGGACACGGAAAATTATATAGTGAGTTAAGTGATGTGATTTATGACGATTGGGTAGTTATAGAGGACTAGCTGTGCTCGCGACTTCGTCCGCGTGGAATAGTTATTTTTTCCCCGTTTTTTTTACATTTTCCATTATTTCTTCGCTCCTAATAGTTGCAGCGTGATGTTATATAGCCTAAAGCCTTCCTCGATAAATGGTCTATTCAACACAAAAAGAATTGACAGGCTCGGTGGCTCAATTGGTAGTGACCTCAGCCTTCTGAGCCAAGGGTCGTGGGTTCGATCCCCGCACATTACAAACATTTGTGTGCATGAACATGTCTGTTTGTATTGGTCTGGGTGTTTTCTATGTATAATATGTATTTATTTACAAAAAAAAAAGTATATAAGTAAGTTTATCAGTTGTCTAGTACCCATAGTACAAGCTTCGGCTTAGTTTGGGGCTAGATGGCTCTGTGTGGCCCAGCGTGGCATGTCTTGGGTTATTTATTTATTTATTATTATTTATTTATTTATTAATTTTTCAATTCGGACCAGTAGTTCCTGAGATTAGCGCGTTCAAACAAACAAACTCTTCAGCTTTATAATATTAGTTAAGATAATTTTCCTTTTTTTATATAAAAGCTTGACCTAATGACTTCCCTACGCCTGATGTAAAGTGAAAGAGAAGCCCAAGTCGCTGTGACAACGGGCAACTGGTTAGTAACCTATCAGTTGCCACCGCCATGCCGGCCCAACCGTAACCCTGCACGAGCTCCGGAAACCCTAAACACCGGCCGAAACACGACCCGGAGGTCATTTGACTGCGGTATTCTATAGGGTGGAGGTCCTTCCCCGGACGGGCGGCTCAATTCAAGCGAACATTCACTATGCCCTATCTCTCCTATTCGTAAACAGTAGACACACCTAATAGTCGTTCAGAAATGACGATTTGCCGACAACAAAATGGATGAACAATAACAGTTTTCCCGTGGACGTCGAATATTTTATTATGTACGTTGTTTTGAGTATACACGAAACGTGATACTCGTAGATTTTGTTACCAATCCATTAGCTGTCGAAATTTAATAACAAGAGTGAAATTGAAAATGTTTTTTAGTTAATATAGACTTTGGTATTTTTCAAGCATGTAAAGGGATGTAAGGGAGCGAGCCATCATCTTTTCCCTCCAAGCCACCCTCACCTGCCCGTGGTGCATCCTGCTGAATAACAGACGAGGCTCTGGCAACCAATTAAGAGAGGCAGGGCATAGCGAATCTTCGCTCGAATTGAGCTGCCCGTCCGAGGAAAGACCTCCACCCTATAGAATAACTCAGGGTCGTGTTCCTGCCGGTGAGTAGGGTTTCCAGAGCTCGTGAGGAGTTGGTGTTGGGCCGGCATGTCGGTGGCAACTGACAGGTAACTGACCAGTTACTTGGCCGTTGTCACAGCGACTTGGGCTTCTCTTTCGCTTTCCATCAGGCGCAGGGAAGCCACTATGTCGAAGTACTACAAAAAAAACCGCACCAGAGGCTTCGAAAGTGCTTTCCTGGCTCTCTAAACCCATTATTTTAGACATGAAGCGCCCCATACTATGTTCCCCTGAGAACATGGCGGCAGGAAGCTCATTCCACAAACGCCGCGTTCGCGGGAGGATATTATTTATGTAAACACGAACGAACGCGTAATTAATTAACGAAATTAATTTCATTAGGTATAGGTGAATACCGTTATAGTAATTAACTAGCTGCTGCCCGCGGCTCTGCCCGCGTGAATATTCGTATAAAACATAGCCTATGTGTTAATCCAATGTATAAGCTATATTACTGTGAAGTTTCATTAAAATCTGTTCAGTAGTTTTTGCGTTAAAGAGTAACAAACATCCATCCATCTATCTATCCAAACAAACTTTCGCATTTACCTATAATATTAGTAGGATAACATACTCGATAGATGTATTATAGATAAACATGCTCACAAACCTAATGTTACCAAGTACCGCGCCGTATGTAATTTTCTTTTGTGCCTAAAATTCCTGGATTTAACCTCGTAAGACCGAAATTTCCAGTCACAATAGTTTTGACAACAGATTAGGCTTTTAAAAGGACATCGGTCTTATGACTTGTAAGATTGCCTAGTTATAAGTTGTCTATACGATAAGGATATGTTACAGCTGGCATGGGCAAATGGGCATATTTATAGGCCTAAGTTTCTAAACAATGCTTTTAGCATAAAGGCGAACTTTGCCTTTTGTACCATAATGTACAATTAAGTTAAAATAATAGAGAGTAAGAAGTATTGCCCACGATACAAGCAGCTGACTGAACCGAGCCGTGGTAGCCTAGTGGTAAGATCGTCGCTTCACACTCGTGAGGTCGTCGGTTCAAATGCGCGGGGCACGCACCTCTGGATTTGCAAAAATCTATGTGCGGAATTATACCACTAGCTTAGCGGTGAAGGAAAACATCGTGAGGAAACCTGCACATCCAGTTTAATTCTGAATGTGTAACCATGATCCAAATTTGTCTGGTCCCCCTTTCTGAGGGTTACGAAGGTCGGATGGCAGTCACTTCAATGTAATAACCAGACTCGCTAAATCTAGGATCATGGTCAAAGCGGACCCTGGACCAAGAGGCACAAACGCTAAGAGGATATACAAGCAGCTGACTGAAAGTAGTAATAAATAACCCAAGACAAGCCACGCTGGGACACATAGCGTCATCTAATCCCAAACATTATAGTAGCCGAAGCTTGTAGTATGGGTACTAGGTAACTGATAAGCACTTATCACATTTACACTAATCAAACACACAGACCAATACAAACAGACATATTATTCACAAAAAAATTGTACTATGCGGGAATCGAACACGCGACCACTGTGTTAGATTCATCGCAGTCTTTTACTGTTCAATCTTCACTGTGGTGAAAGAATTGGCCAGCCTAGATCCTGCGTTACCGGGTCTGTTCAATCTATGTCTCACCTAATCACCTGCCCATTGTGCCCCGCCACCCGCACTATGGAGGATCTCTACCAGGCAACTGACAGTGGTGTATCGGTTGCTAGTGCAGTCAATGAAGCATTATAGGTCCGAATTTTTTTACTGTGAACCGAATTGCATACAATTTTGGGATTAGGTTCATCTTACCATTAACTTCAAAAGTGAAAATGATTTGAACTCCGCCACCACCATGGGGGTGGTTGCCACCCCTTCTCGGGGGTCAATGGTTGTTTTTTCAAAATAACCTCGGATATCGATTGAAGATCTAATTTTAAGCAAAAAAGTTTCTATAAAGTTTCTCGAAAAATCTAATACTTTTCAAGTTATTGGCAATTGAAAATTCGCAAATTTTTCACGATTTTCATCAGTTTTTTTCAAATATCTCCAAAAATATACGTTTTATCGAAAATTTTATAAGGAACGAAACTGTAGCAGGTAAAAAAATTAACAATTTGCTTTTTTACAAAGTATTCTAAGTGCAATATTAAGCTAGATATTAAAGATCAAAACCGTTTTTTATTTTATCTGAAATTTCATCGATGTAGTCAATGCCATCTAGCAGCGAGCAAATGCATTTTATGCTTTCTAATCGAAAAGGGTTTTGTAGTGCTTGAAATAAGCTTTAAAATGAGCTTAATCAAAAGTCTTTTGCACGTAAAATAAGTGAGCTATATTGCAAATAAGCGGAGCATCGAATGTTTTTTCTTTTCAATCAATGGGTTTAAATAAGTGCCATTTCCACCAAAACTAAAATTAATCATATTCCACCTAGAATTAACTTTATTATGAAGAGTTTTATAGATTGTATTAGTTTGGCTGCTTTAGGACACATAGTTTTCAAAAAAGTCACGATTGAAAAAAAATCGAGAATTTCAAATTTTTAAAAATCCCACCCCTTTTTCATAATATCTCAAAAATGACGACAGATACGTATAAAAGTGTAGGGATAAAAAATTTAGGTATTTTTCTGACAAACAATTTGGTTTTTTTGTTTTTTCTATCAAATAAAAATTGACGGAGATATGATTGTTTAAAGAGCGCGTGGCAGTGCAATCACAGCCTCCCTTAATCGTGACTTTTTTGAAAACTATGTGTCCTAAAGCAGCCAAACTAATACAATCTATAAAACTCTTCATAATAAAGTTAATTCTAGGCGGAATATGATTAATTTTAGTTTTGGTGGAAATGGCACTTATTTAAACCCATTGATTGAAAAGAAAAAACATTCGATGCTCCGCTTATTTGCAATATAGCTCACTTATTTTACGTGCAAAAGACTTTTGATTAAGCTCATTTTAAAGCTTATTTCAAGCACTACAAAACCCTTTTCGATTAGAAAGCATAAAATGCATTTGCTCGCTGCTAGATGGCATTGACTACATCGATGAAATTTCAGATAAAATAAAAAACGGTTTTGATCTTTAATATCTAGCTTAATATTGCACTTAGAATACTTTGTAAAAAAGCAAATTGTTCATTTTTTTACCTGCTACAGTTTCGTTCCTTATAAAATTTTCGATAAAACGTATATTTTTGGAGATATTTGAAAAAAACTGATGAAAATCGTGAAAAATTTGCGAATTTTCAATTGCCAATAACTTGAAAAGTATTAGATTTTTCGAGAAACTTTATAGAAACTTTTTTGCTTAAAATTAGATCTTCAATCGATATCCGAGGTTATTTTGAAAAAACAACCATTGACCCCCGAGAAGGGGTGGCAACCACCCCCATGGTGGTGGCGGAGTTCAAATCATTTCCACTTTTGAAGTTAATGGTAAGATGAGCCTAATTCCAAAATTTCATGCAAATCGGATCACAGTAAAAAAATTCGGAGGTTAGCCCGTATTTTTCGCTTCATTGACTGCACTATGCTAGGTTTTGGTCGGGACATGTGTGATCTCGTTTAGAGTTAGGTTCATTGACACGAAATGAAAGAAAGAACTGTTCAATCTAACCTTATGAAATCCACTTGAAAATTTTAATTTATTTCATACATAAATAGGTGAGAAAAATATTGTATGATTGCGTGAAACTCAAGGGTCTAGCGAAGGTTGTGAACTCAATCAGTCAGTGTCAACTCGGCGAAGCCTTATCGCGGATACGAGATAAGGCTCCGTCCTCACCTCGCATAACTAATTTGTGTTTTAGCTCATCTCATAGAGAAATTACACTTTTTCTATCTATACTTATAAAAAATCTGTAGAGGTCAATTCTGTACATGAAATATTTTTTCAAAATAACTATCAGGGGGTGATAAGTGATCGATACTGATGCCAATAATGTAATCAGTAAAATTTTTGTCTGTCTGTCTGTATGTTCGTTATAGAAACAAAAACTACGCAACGGATTTTAACAAAACTTGGTACAATTATTCTTCATACTCCTGGGCAGGTCATAGTATATTTGATCACGCTAAAACCAATAGGAGCAAAGCAGTGAAGGGAAGTGTGGGGAAAACGGGAGAAATTTTTATCTGTATGTTTGAATGCGCATCACGTGAAAACTACTGCATGGATTTGAATGCGGTTTTCACCAATGTATTGCTAGAGGTCTAACTTAAAATATAAACCATTTTATGGAAGTCCCTTATTTTTTTAACGCGGGCGACGCCGCCGGCACAGTTAGTCATTTATAAAATGACGAGGTTTCCTCAAGGGAATACAGTAAGTATAGCACTTCAAGATTTTTATAGTAGCTCGACATAATGGCTTCTCTACGCCTGATGTAAAGCGAAAGAGAAGCCCAACTCACTGTGACAACGGGCAAGTAGCTGGTCAGTTAGTACTTCAGTAGTAGTAGTAGGTAGCAGTCAGTACTTGAGAAACACGACCCGGAGGTTCGTCTACAGTATTCTATAGGGTGGAGGTCCTTCTCCAGACGGGCGGCTCAATTCGAGCGAAGATTCGCTATGTCCTACCTCTCTTAAAAAGTCTTAAGTAAATACATTTTTAAAAGTGAACGCTTAAATCGATAAGACCGCTTAAATTTTGCAACTATTGTGTACTTTCCTAGTTGTAAGTAAATTTAAATGGTGTACAATAAAGTGTATCTAATGTACATTAGTAAATGTAGGTTAATTAATAATTCCTACTCGTAATGATTCAGAAACATTTCAACATAAAAGCTTTGTATTAAATGCGATGATGTAAATATTAAATAATGTAATATTAATTGGTAATTGTATTCTGTAAACACAAAAGCCATTAAAATATACAGTTTCATTATTATTGCAGAACGCATTACTTACATATCTACGTTTTATTAAAGAAAACAATTTTGCAAAAGCTTTCATGCAGAAAAGTAATGTTAACGAAAACATTTCATATAATTTTTAAGTTTTTATACCTACGTAAGTCATGTCCATACAACATATTTGCGAGTGCAGAACTTTAATAAATGCAAAACTTTTTGGAAATTTCAAAGAGCTGCAGCTTTTTCACCAGAAATAGTAATGTAAAGCAATGAAAAAGCGTATTTACGTATTCACTTGGTGATTTGGCTATTGAATCAAACAACATCATAAATACTCGCAGTGCTTTTAAACGATTTTTGTCAATATTATAGCATAGAAATCGCAATAATATTTAAGAATTATAAATAGCAAGCTTTTAAAACCCTATTTTCATTCAATTTAACCTCATCTAAATCACGCGTTCAAGACGTTTATCCGGCAAATATCCAAGATATTTGGACGTTAAGGAAAACATCTTTCAAATGAACATAATGTAAAGGATTTTTCGCCTGGGGAAATCGGTGTTCTTACGAGTATATCTGCGATCGGAAGTTAGGTTGGCTCTGATTTCCGTAAGCCATTTTGTTCGGGGACCCATTCCGGATAAAGATTTACCATTATTTCTTATTAAATATTTTGAAATATCAGATATAATGTATTGACCTGACATCAAAGTAGCTTATGCAATATAGCGATATACCTATGACTTTGATTATATTATTAAATAAAAATATAATAAAAGCAATTTATTTCAGTTATAGCATAGTAGTAGGGATGTAAGGGAGCGGCCTATCATCATTTCGCTCCAAGCCAACCTCACCTGTCCGTGGTGCATCCTGCCGAATAACAAACGAGGCGCTGGCAACCGACTTGTGGCGGTATAACCATCACAATTGACGGCGTAGTTAAATACTACAGACCGATGACGGGCAGCAGCGTCACCGGAGCGAGAAGCTACGCCCTGCGATCGCCAACCCGCCTGCCCAGCGTGGCGATTATGGGTATATCCTCCAGATGTTTGCCCTGTGGCGAACAACTGGAGAGGCCTATGCTATCATCATCAGCCTAACACAGTCCAGCAGTGGACTGTGTTAGGCTGATGATGATAGCATAGTAACAAGCCTATTTCTACCTTACCTTACCTTAGTAAACTGGCAGGCAGCGACCCCAAACACGATTAGAGTTCTAAGTGTAACTGGTCAGTCACCTGTCAGTTGCCACCGCCATGCCGGCCCAACCACAACCCCCACGAGCTCCTGAAACCCTACTCACCGGCAAGAACACGACCCAGAGATCATTTAGTTGCGGTATTCTATAGGGTGGAGGTCCTTCCCCGGACGGGCAGCTCAATTCGAGCGAAGATTCGCTATGCCCTACCTCTTTTGTTTCATTGTACCAAGATAAACGCGAAACGTGCATTTTCTTGAAAATAACAGCGTCCATTTTGGAGTAAGGGCTTTCTGAAATTATTATGATAGTATTCAGCATGATCAGACAATTAATATTTTAATTAATTTTCTTAATGAGAGGACAAATTAATTAACGAGAGTCTCGGTGGGTGCACAGAAATGTATTAAAGGTAATAATAATATGTTTTCCCCTCATAACTCACGATTATTACAATCTAATTATAATAGGTAATGTGTATTAATGACATTTATCTATATTGTAAAAATAATTCAATAAAATGATGTATTTCTGTAAATAGATTCAGGAGTAGAAAACTTTTTCTACCAACTTTTCTACCAACATTTCGACGTATATTAAATAAATAACTTGGATCCTCTAGTGACAGTTCTTCTCAAATCTATCTCAAATGTAATATCATAAACATTGAGAAATCGCTAGAAATTGTAAACCGTCGGTGTAGACATTTTTTTCAGGAATCGCACACTACTACTTTCAGGTGATGGGGCATTAATAAATTGCATATAATATAGGCAAAACATATTACCAAAGACTAGAGACTCTTTGATAGTTATACATCCGATGCCGTACCGACTTGGGCTTGTTTTTGCGAGGGGAAGTTCTACGCTGTGCCACTATAAAAAGACTCATTGAGATTCTTAAAACTGAAAAACAAGAATTTACATTAATTACTAAATATACAATGAAGCTTAAATAAAAACCTAAAAATGTCTATTATAGTGATAGTTTCATATATGTGCCTACCTATAGATCCACTCTATTTATCTTAACTTTCTAACTTTTATCTTAACTAATATTATAAAGCTGAAGAGTTTGTTTGTTTGTTTGAACGCGCTAATCTCAGGAACTACTGGTCCGAATTGAAAAATTCTTTTTGTGTTGAATAGACCATTTATCGAGGAAGGCTAGGCTATATAACATCACGCTGCAGCTATTAGGAGCGAAGAAATAATGGAAAATGTAAAAAAAAACTTGGAAAAAATAACTATTCCACGCGGACGAAGTCGCGAGCACAGCTAGTTATTTATATAGGAACTGCTGAACTTTTTTTCGTTGCCAAAGGGTAAAAAAACGGAAGCCTTATCGATTCATCACATCTGTATGTCCGTCCGTATGTCACAGTCACTCTCTCCAAATACAAAAGAACGTACGTACGTACTTTTAAAACCTTTTTACTCAAAATGAGTATCAGATAAAAGCTACTTACTCCCATTTTAGTTCTTTATCCGTCGCGCCGGAGCATTCAATTAATCTTTCCACCATTTTAAATTAATGAACCGGGCTAACCGATAGGATTACAAATGGCCGTCCGGTGTCGGAAGAATTAGAGGCGTGAAATGGCAATTTTAATTTATTTTTAGCTAGCCTCTGCCCGGGGATTCGTCTTTATGGGCTTGTTTTTTTAATATTATCGTAAGTTTGTAGGTTATGGGATGTAAGCGAGCGTTTCATAATCTCTTTGTTCCAAGCCAATCTTACCTGCCCGTGGTGCATCCCACCACCAAGTAAGGTTGCCAAATAACAAACGAGGCTCTAGCAACCGACTGGTGGCGTATAACCATCACGATGGAAAGCATTTGCCAGCGCCTCGTTTATTATTCGTCAGGGTATAAGCACCACAGGTATATGAACCCCGAACAAAATGGCTTACAGGGGAGATTGGCTTGGAGCGAAAAGATGATAGGCCGCTCCCTTACATCCCCATTATTATTATCTCTCATTCTTTATCAAATGTTACCGCTGTAATTCATAAAATATCAACAGAACTTGATTCGCTAAGTAAATACTTACACTGTACTGTAGAAACAAGGGTCGTTCGAAATGAAATTGAACGGTGCTCGAGCCGAAGAATTGCGTTACTCCCTCTGGACGCGAGACAAATAATGCGAGACGTTTGTTCGCCGCGGGAGGTTCGCCTCAATATGTACCCGCCGTCGAGACTTGCGAGAAATAATGTTGCATTATGAAGTGTATTTTTATGATTTGGAATTCGTTGTACGTACATTTGAAAATATTTACTGTGAAAAGAGACATAAGGTAAACGCTCCTATTACGGAGGTATTTCGCAACATTCGAAACTAGGAGACAAAAATAAGCATTTGTAAGTATTTTTACATGTGCAAAACCACTTCATCGTGAAAAGTGGTTATTACATTTTGTATTTCTATTGATTTTGTGTTTCTTTTGATGTTAGTTTTTTTTTTAAAAAATATTTAAATAGCCGAGTCGATTGTTCCTAATTCGGAGGTATAATTTCGGTCAGTGCCTATTACGGCGGTAAACGGTTCCTAATTCGGAGGGTCAGAAACAAATAATGTTACGTACATTAAATAATATAAAATATGTGTTAGTAAAGTAAATTGTATGTAAGGGATGTAAGGGAGCGACCTATCACCTTATCGTTCCAAGCCATCCTCACCTGCCCGTGGTGCATCCTGCCGAACAACAAATGAGGCTCTGGCAAACCGACTGGTGGCAGTTAAACCATCACGATAGAAGGCGTAGCTAAAAACCACAGGCCGATGACGGGCAGCAGCGTCACCGGAGCAAGAAGCTACGCCCTGCGATCGCCAACCCGCCTGCCCAGCGTGGCGATTATAGGTATGTCCTCCAGAAGTTTGCTTTAGATGGCGAACAACTGGAGGAGAGGCCTATGTCCAGCAGTGGACTGCAATAAGCTGATGATGGTGATGAAAGTAAATTGTAAGGTTTTCATTCATTGATTTGATAACATTGATTCTCTTTTAATAAAATTTGCAAATATAGCAGGGATGTATGAATCACTTGAATTTTCCTTATTCTCTAGAACCTAGCACCCTCTAAATTCTAACAGTGACGTATTAAAAAAGAACTCGTTGAAAGGAATTATTATTACTATATACAATAAACTACTCGTAGTAAGTATAAATGTTACATTTTCAAGGGTCAAAAGTAATAATATTTTTTCTAGATACCTAATACAACTTTGGTTTTGATGCAACACTTAACACAATTGTACTATTCTCCATACTATGATGGGCATTCTTCTCTTTAAATAACATTATTTACATACATTGCTAAGTTTTTATCGCATTTGGTTTTTTTAAATAAGAATCCATAAAACACTATAGAAAACTTTTTATTTATTTACTGAACCCTAAAAGTTGTTATTTTATATTTTGTGAATAGCGCCATAATAGGAACCCATATAACCTAATACGGAGTTACCTGAAAATAACTACCACCATAATAGGAACACTACTCGTGTTATAATGTTCCTAATTCTGACCCATCAAAATTTCGATAAACAAAAGAGTGTAAATGCATAATCACACGATAACAGTTTTTTGGCTCAGTGTGTTAAATTTTAGTCAACAGTTATACAAAATAAACGATTTGTGATCAATTAAAATACAGCTTTTTATTTTACCGCTTCTAAGAAACCAACATTTTATGCTCAACAATTTTCATATTTAACTAGATTTCTAAGAAAGATAGCATACCGCAGAATATGGTCCTTAATTTAAGAGATTAATGATTATTTCAATAAAACTTGGAACTAATTCAATAAGTTAATAAATTAAAAGTTATAAACAATTAAACATGTCCAGTATATTTCCTAATTCGGAGGTATACCACCGTATTAGGATCAACCTATAAAATGTGTATCCTTTTACGGTGGTATTTTGTTTCTTATTTTTTTGGGTAAAAATGAGTTTAAAATATGAATTAAGCTATTTAAATAGCTGCTGTAATAGTAGGAAAATGCAATAAATAACACACAAACGAACTTGAACGGGTTATTAATACGAAAAACTTAGTTTATAAATATTGGTGTACTTTCATTTGATGTTGCGCGTTTGTATGAAAACCTTTCTCAAATCGATGTCGTTACACTAATTGATTGATTTTGTTGTGTTGTATATGTGCTATACTTGCAAAATTCGGTCAACTGATGAAGGAATAGATTTGGAATAAATTGTATACATTTTGGTGCACTTATACTGAATAAAATAGGAATAAAACTCGAAAATAGAAATACCACCGTAATAGGAACCGATTTCGACTACCTCCGTGATAGGGACACTTACCTTAACTGTTCAATTTATTTTCTTTTCAATATAATGGCGAAAATTGTTGAGCTATCTGTGAATGCTTTTTTTTTGCTAAACCCCTCCGAAACATGGAAATGTTTTGGTACGCTTATTCATATATTTTTGACAGGAAATTTCTACTTAACGAGCTTAATATTATAGAAAGATTTTATTTATAAGTCCAAGATGACTTTGTAATGATATTTTTTTGGATATGGCTTGGTTATGGTGGTGTGTGCCGAACATAATTTTATTTTTAACATTGGGCTAGAAATGTATCATAACTTCCACTCAAACCAACTTTAGGAAAGTTTGCTTCTTAACTTTATTAGATCTGAAATCGAACCTACAACCACACGGCGTTTTTCCGCGCTTTACATAAAGTAAGTTACCTACCACTTAGGTCATCGTCGTAATGAGATTAGTTACACAATAAAATAAGACGGGCCGTTTCAAAAATACCCCTGATTAAGCTCAGACTGCACTTTTTATGGGGTACTTCATCGCCAGAGTATCTCACGATGCAGACTCACGATATTCGAAACTCGTAAATTTTCAGTTTTACGCTTCGCCACTTCAATCTTCTAGACACTTGCGAATGCAAGTATAGAGTCTTTTAGCGTTACGATTATCTCTTTGTTCTGTAGAGCGTTTGAAGCCGAGTTGTAGCAGAATCTGTTTTTCGTAGGGAATGTCTTTAAACTTTAAACATATACCAGGGCCGGGACAATTGGGCTAAGTGGAACTCAATCCTACGAGTATCTAGCATAGAATACCCACTAAATCGGTCTGTGGTAAAAGGGCTCTGCCTAGAGATTTTCAGACATTACATCAATGAGGAAAGAATACCTAAAACTACAGCGTACACCTTGTAATTATACAAAACGGTCATTACAAAGCGCATCAGTGAAAAAGGAGAAATTCCCACCTTGTAATAATACCATATTAAATATCTTAATACAATAAGCCTGTTACCGTAAAAAATGTAATTAGTCCGTCTTCAAAGATTGTTCAAAAATAAAAGACACGTATTTTTTCATTTGTAAATTAGACCAAAAATGACGTAGCCCGTTTACATTCCGCGTGACGTCAAAGAGTGGGAGTTTTTTCGCCACTGCGTAACGTCAAAGACCCCCATTCCTACATTTTGATGCCTTGTATCTTTGTTATTTTTTGTTCAAATGAAAAGAGGAAAAATACGTGTCCAATATATTTGTAAAATCTATAATAAGGATTGAATTTAACGTAATCATTTTCACTCTGGAAACATCCCTATTAGTAGGATCAATGCGCTTAACTTGTAATAAAATGTGTTAAAGTCAAATAATATTACCATTACGCGCGGATGCTCGTCAGCCATCGCTACTGGTGAGTAGATGTTCTAATAAAATGCTCGAAGTCGAGTCTTTACCATTATATTACAGGTAAATATTCCCCCAGAACCTCCAGCTTTAGAAAAGAGAAAATATTTCTGGGAAAAAATTCATTTCCATTGAATCAAATTACATACCTGCCTCTATTATCATTTCGCTTTGTTAACTCTTAGCTAAAGTTTAGTACTGCAAAGAGAAATAGGAAAATGCGCTTATTCCCTATTCTCTCTTCAAATACAAATAAATGCGCTAGACGATGCATATCAGCCACCTGGTCTCAAACAAATGATTTTCCTTATTCTTTGAAGTGATGATGGCAATAAACAAAGAACTCTCTTATAACAGGAAAATTTGAGCCATCCAAATGTGTCAAATTATGTATGCCTTGTGCGAGAACATTGCTCCTTATGTTGTAATATTAAAAGTTGCGTTTATGATATTCATATTTAGTTTTTTATCAAACATGCTTTAAATTGCTTGCTGTTTACCTACTTAATCTTTTCTTTTTTAAATAGACGATGTACTTAGTCCTTTTGAATGAACACACATTTGACATTGGATCTCGCAATTAACATTGATTACTTATTATGGTCTAACAAAATTATGCCTCTAATGAGTCACTGAGTAATGAGTCAGTCATGAGGTTTTATTTTAATCATTATCTCTGGTAACCATAAAATTACATGCAATATCAACCGTCCGTTATACACCGATCTTTATGTTGCAGTTGTATCCGACGGGTTAAAAAGAAAACTATTTTCATACGAAACTATAAAATTAATACTTTGGTATGCATATGAATTTATCCTTATACTGTAAAACTGACCTTAAGGAAACTTAACACACTTCACACTTTGCCCTATGAAACTTACCTCTTGTCGACAAAGGCCGAGCGGGTATAGATTCATAGTATCAAGAGTAGTAGAGTCCTCAATACATATTTAAATGAGTCTTTGAAGAAAGCAACTACAAGCCCCGGCTTTGTCCCGCCGGTCGAGGGTCGTCAACAACAATAAGCCTGAACTTCCGAAGCTCGACATCAGACCCTTCTGTGAAGACTCTTGGCACTGCTTGAACCTTGCAAGTTCTCGCTTAGTCTTATTGAGAGCTTAGCACTACTTGGCTTTGTACTAGGTTTCGGTAATTCAATGCTAAGTTTATTCACGCATACGCCTGAATATTTTTAATCCTGTCTATTAATTGATTATTTGACATTTATTTTTCCTTTCGAGACAGGGACATATTCCGTTCAGTTTATATAAAGAGAGGTAGGGCATAGCGAATCTTCGCTCGAATTGAGCCGCCCGTCTGGGGAAGGACCTCCACCCTATAGAATACCGCAGTCAAATGACCTCTGGGTCGTGTTTCTGCCGGTGAGTAGGGTTTCCGGAGCTCGTGGGGGGGTTAGGGTTGGGCCGCCATGGCGGTGGCAACTGACAAGTAACTGTGGTCAGTTACTTGGTTGTAACTGGTCAGTAACTGGTGTTACTTGCCCGTTGTCACAGCGACTTGGGCTTCTTTTTCACTTTCCATCAGGCGTAGGGAAACCATTATGACGAGCCACTTTAAAAAAAAAAATTCCGACCATCGGTAACTTGTGACTGAAATTTTAAAACACAGGCGGATTTTGAACCACTGTTTCGAGTATGGAAGTCAATCAACTGCCTTAACCACTACGCCAACGAGGCACTACAATAATATTATGTCATAAGACAAAAGCTACACTCAAACATACTACAGTCGAATGTTTCCATATAAGCTTTCTTGAACAAAAGACGAACTATTATACTTCAACGTGACACAATACACAAAGGAATCGCTGACCATTGAATCTTTGATAAACGCCAGATGAAACGGCTTTGCCAAAGAAAGTCCGGAACGTGGGGACAGATAAGGAAGTATGATAAGGGAGGAAATGAGACCAAACACTAATGACTGTCTATGACGGACGCAGGGCAGCGTCAGACTATAGTCACACTTGTCTAAACTAATATTATAAAGAGGAAAGATTTGATTGTTTGTTTGTTTGCAATGAATAGGCTCCGAAACTACTGGACCGATTTGAATAATTCTTTCACTGTTGGAAAGCTACACGGTGAACATAGGGTATATTATATTAATAAAAACGTTAGGGATTCGTGCTTAAAGTTTAATAATGTAACCCAAGGTGTGAAAAAAATACCAAAAAGCTATCTTTCAAACTGACGTGTATTGAAAACGTTACCATAGCAACCTAAACTGTTATGTCATGTAAATGAATAACTACGAGTATTATGAAGTCGTACTTTTATTGTTACAGAATTATAAATACGTATTAATTAGCGCTTATCTAAAATACCCGAAGCGAAGCGAGGGCGGTTTGGCTAGTAGTAGGTACAATATAAATATTTACTATAAGAAGCGTATCGAATCGACGTGTTCAGATCAAAATTGTACCTTTACTTGTCACTCGTTGTACCTGAGACGTTACCCGAGTGGACAACAGCCTTTATTACCCATTAAAAAGTAGTCTATGTTATTACATAGGCTGCTAGTCTAGAAAAAATAGTCCCAAGAAAGGTCTCTAGACTACATATTGTTATTGGCACGTGATAACATAGTACATACGTGGCAGATACACTGTATATAAAGCCATACAAAATCTTTAAAAGATATTGAGAATAGAAAAATATAAGTGAATGTTTATAATAAGTTACTCAATTGGCTTGCCAGCAAAGTAGGTAGGTTATTTTGGTTGAATTGCAGTTGTCACCGACATATGCTTATGCAGATGCTTACCATCAAATGCTCAATTTGACAAGTCAATATAAACAAAGGGTACCTATTCACCAAAACAGAGCCTAAATTAGTCAATAACAAGGTGCAAATCCCAACACAACCCGCAGTGCCCTAGATAAGTTTAAATTATTTGTTATCCAAATTAATTCGGCCCGAAAATTTTTAATACAGATCCTGCGGATTTGCATATTTCGGCATATTTACACACGGGATTTAGCAGGCTATTATACACATTTCGAATACGAGAGATGTCCTTTTGCGGCAATATACTCGCTTAATTTGGCCTCAAATACGCGTGTCTCCATTCCTTTGTCTGCAATTGGCGAACATCGGGAAATAGAGTTTCGATATCTGCCAATAATGCTGCTGAAATCTTTTCACAGATGTAATAAAATCTAAATTATTGCAAGCTCAAAATCTTTTTAACAGCCAACGTGAATATACGAATTGAGATTGCAATATTTTTCCTAATTTTCGCCAGTATGTAGCGTGATTTGGGGGTCAGTTAGACAGATAATGTATTTTTTTTTTGAGATTCAGACTTAGCGACGGGAAAGAACAGAAACTAGAACCATTTGAGATATAATCTAAATTCTAGATGATTTCATATGATAGAAAGCAGTATGGCAGTAACGAATCAAATTTTAAAATGCTGACACAGATTTTCTAAAACTTTATATCTACTGCAGACTTTATAAGAAAAAAGTCTATCTCCTTACATTTATTTATTTATTTATTTATTGAAACTTTATTGCACAAAATGGTACAAAAGGCGAACTTAATGCTAGGAGCATTCTCTACCAGTCAACCCTTGGGTCATGCAGAGAGCAGATTTGTTGTGCGGTGAGTGTACAAATGGAAACACAATAAAAGAAAATACATTATTTATATAAAAAAAAAACTAATATATGGAAATATGCTAAATAAAGTAAGTATAATATACTTAAACATATAAGAGACATATACATATCGTACATAAATAGACAAATATATACCATGTACTTAAAATATTACTTAAATTATAAACATTACATAGACATATACATATATATATATACATATAGATAATATACATACAAATCATAAACAATAAATAAATAAACTAGTCAGGCAATTAAGTGTCAATTATACAAGCTAAGCGGAATGATTCAAAAGGTGTTCACGTACTCTCCTCTTGAACAGTTCCTTAGTCTGCGACGATTTAATCTTACTGGGCAGAGCGTTCCACAGCCGGATGGCTTGCACAGTGAAGGACTGAGAAAAGAAATTGGAGTGGTGAAGAGGGACAGAGAGTTGAAGGTTGTTAGAAGAACGGAGAGATAGGTCATTACATTTACATTAAGAATCTTCAATCATAGAAAGAATTGTCAAAAGATCGTGGTAGCTATTTAACCTCGTAGGACCTCGTAATGTCTAATGTTTTATCTATTGTATACTCTGAGCCTTATAAAAGCTTAATTACTCGCTCGAAACCTTGTATTTTTCTGTATTAGACATATAAATGCGCTACTACAGTTCATTTAGGATATAACATAAACCGTAGTTCTCTGACCAAGGCGCATATGCCATCTGCTCGCTATCAAACATTCACAAGCGGATTCAAAGCAAACATACTTATTTGCGGAGAGAGTCGAGTTGTGTGTCTTGCTATGTACTTATGTATCAGGTCGTACGAACAACTTACAAGTAAAAGCATAGAATGTTTCTGTCATACAAAATGAGATTGTTTATTTGTTTGCCGAGTTACTGAAGTTTTTATCTCGTGATTGATAGTCTTGGGTTCAAATACTACATACGACAAACGTTTGGCATATATTTGTTTGTCTTACGAGTATATCCGGGTATAGGTAACTAACTAGGTCTAAGTTTTTGTGATCTTTTTGTGTCTGCTTACTTGTTTGCTAACTGCTAAACCTACTATTGTACGGTAGTTAAAAACGGATAAAGAGATATAGCTTATTTTAAGGCTTCTCAATGATTCGATGATGATTTAATGATCATGTCCAATGCAACCGGTGACTTATGTGATTTGCCATTTTGAAAACATGTCAAAATTTTAAGCAAAACACCTGTGAAGTGACTTCGGGGATTTTAATTTAGAGAATCATTTAGCTCGTCTGCCGCCTCTTGCATAAAAAAAGAATAATACTAATTCTACAGACCAGAAAGGTGGAAGAAACTAACAATATATTGATTTAGTTTTTTGTCCGTTACCGCGTCTTGGCTCTCTCACTTTCCATCAGATGACGGAAAGCCACTATTTAAAAAAAAAAACAGAAAACAAAACAACGCCCTATCATCCTAATACGATTGATGCCGAAATACATTAGAAATTCTACACGGCACGCTCATTTTGTCTCTCCAGGAACAAGAAATAAAGGTAATTTGTCTCCTGAAGGATACACAATTCAACCGTGGAGTCCCGGAAAAAACACGATCACATGACATGTCTCCTTACTTGGAAAGTAGCACGTGGCTATTAATCCCGCTTATTTTGTGCATAACGCGATGTGATGGCTGATTCATAATATTTCGTCTGTTTTGTTTACATAATGTACATAAAGTATGGTAATTTTTTATTTTATCTTGGTATATGAAAGTACGTAGAAGTGTTTTCTATCTTCTTGATAGTTCTGAGGTTGTTAACGGCACCCATCGTGTCCATTAATAGATGCGTTTGAAAATATCTCCCTTGGAAAAAATCTTGAACGAGAGATCCGAGCGGAAAATATTAGTATCGGAGCGCTAATAAAACATTGTAGATATAGAATCACATAGACCTATAATCATGAATCCGTCGAGCACGGAAGTTCTTCCGTGATCATGGCGCTTGCAACAATGCCGAAATCTAAGGACGACTTAAATAGCAATGCTTAAACCTGCTCTGTATTTCTTATTTCATCCAATAAAGAATAACCAATCCAATAAAAAATAAAACTTAAAATTGAAATTTATTATTTTCCTTGACAAGCATCACTCAAGCGTAAAACAAAATCCTGTATTTCTTTGGGTAGCCGAATAACGAAGTTTTTATGCTTCGACTCTAAAATGGGGCGCCAATTTTTGATATCATACCATAGAATATCACGATAGAACGGCTACGAGTATCAGTGGAGCTATCCGCAATTAATGTTTCTTTTTAACCGACTTCGAAAAAAGGAGGAGGTTCTCAATTCGTCTGTATGTATAATTTTTTTTTTTTTTTTTTTTTATGTATGTTCACCGATATTTCCGTCAATTATGGATGGATTTCAAAAATTTTTCGACAGTTCGACAGAGGACACTTCCGAGGTGGTCCCATTATCACCAAGTCAGGATCTGATGATGGGATCCTGGAGAAATTGAGGGCAACAACCGAAAATTGTATGCACATATGGTGTTTTTGTTACGTAATCATATTTTACTCAGGTATATGCTTCCAGGCGTCAACATCTGGTGCTGATGTTGAAGCCACAGAACTCCTTAACGGTTAGGAGTTAGGGGACAGTACTGACATTGGTCGATATTAAACTAGGTAGTAGTATGTACTTATGCAGGGCTAATAGGGCAGGTGATTTGGTAAGTGATATGCTTGATTCTAGATCGCAAAGTATTCACTTGCCTTAAAGCAAAATTTTTCATTCCTAAGTAAAACTCTTAAGGACATTAATTAGCCTTTATTCAAGGTCACAGCACATTAACGCAACTAAAAATAGAGAAATAAAATTATTTAAAAAAAAAAATTAAACCGACTTCAAAAAAAACACAAACGACCAAAACTAAAAAGCGATAAATAACGTAAGTAATTCTATCCTTAATACATAATTATTTAAATATTACAATTATCACTTATTTTTGAAGTCAGTACCAGCCAAACAAATAAATGTATATTGTCGTGTGGATTTGCCGGCCGCGCGCGTCATACAACAACAGTCTACGTTAGGTACCTAGAGGCTGGCACCGACTTCAAAAATAAGTGATAATTGTAATATTTAAATAATTATGTATTAAGGATAGAATTACATACGTTATTTATCGCTTTTTAGTTTTGGTCGTTTGTGTTTTTTTTGAAGTCGGTTTTAGCGATTAATATCTATTCAAAGGCATTAGTTGAACTGGACTTATTTGAATAAACATGCAAGAAAGTTCCGAATCCGAACGAATATATCCGAATTGATTAGCCACCCTAGTTAAATGTCATTCGTTTGAGAAGCATTTTCCCCGGTACAAAAAAGAAGGTCGTATTTTATTAAGAGTGCGTTTTATTTTTGGACGAAGCGATCCAGCAATGTACATTAAAAGGTTGACGTCGTTCTATCTGGACACGTTTCTGTGGTACCAAGTCAGATATTCCGCTTTCCTATTTTATCGTTTCGCGAGGCTAATGGATGGTATGAGTATGTAGGCGGACGTCCTAGTTGGCAAATGTAACGCCGCTTCGGACTTTGTTTGCACTTTTATTGAAATGTTGTTTGTATCTGTTCAGCAATGTGTGTGGCGTTTGCGAGGAAAGGAGGCCACGGTGATACAAAAAACATATTTGGTACTTTTTCGTGATTCTTTATTTTTGTTTTATTTGGACACAGACTATAGGTACCTACTTAGTTTTTGAGTATATTTGGGTATGTTTATAAATATAGTAAAATCTAGTAAATATAAATACAGTTATTTATATTTACTAGATTTATAGTTTTTACTAGATTTTAGTCAGACCTATAAATATAGTTATTATACTATATTTATAGGTCTGACTGGTGAAAAAAACAAATGGGGTACTTTAAGTCTAATGCCGCGTTTACACGCTCGCGTTCAATACGACATTCAACGAGCACAAACACAAGCACAAGCATGTGAACGGGCTGTTCGTCTGTTTTGAATGTGCACGTGCGTGCGCATTGTGTAGGGCAGGGCTGCTCGCCGAGCTGCTTGCCAGGCTGCTTGCCGGGCTGCGTGGCACGCGTGTAAACCTAGCATAGAGTTAATAGGTTCGGCCAAGCGCATGTGATGCCCCTGATGTTGCAGGTGTCCATGGGCGTCGGGAACATCTTACCATCAGGCGGGCCTGCAGCCATTTTGTGAGCCCTAGTAGTATAAAAAATTATCACCGTAAAAAGAGTGTACTATGAAATACCTAAAGAAGCAAAAATTGCAATCATGAAACGGAAAGTTGATCAGTTCGACACTTAGTTTATTTCACTCACACTTTTTTGTTGCAATTTTGTAGTTGGAGCGCGTAGGTAGGGACAAACATGAACTGCTGTTAACTGTACCTATCCCTAAAAGCATAATAGCCCGTTTACACTCGCGTGCGAGTGACGAGGCGAGGCGCGAGGCGAGCGACGAGGCGAGAGTGTGAACACTCGCTCGCGCCTCGCCTCGCGCCTCGCCTCGTCACTCGCAGCGCTCGCGTCGCGAGCGGTTTTTTGGTCACGAGTCAAAGGGCCTCGCGACGAACGCGAGCGGGGTGTTTACACTCGCGCTCTCGCTTCATTCGCGGTTCAGCGTTGTGCCGCGCAGGTCGTTAAAATGGATTAGTCTTATGAGGAAACATTTAGATTTATTGGAGCATTTCAAAGGGAACCCATAGGCTATTATGGCTAAAAAATTTTAATTTGTCCGTCTTTTAGCTTATTCATAAATAAAAGACACGTATTTTTCCTTTTTTCAATTAAATAAACAATACCAAAGATACAAGGCATCAAAAGTTAGGAGTGGGAGTCTTTGACGTAACTCGCTCCCGTAAAAATGGCTCACCGAGTGACGTCACGCGTAATTTCAACAGGCTATAACTTTGTAAGTTTTAGTCTAATTTACAAATAAAAAAATACGTGTCTTTTATTTTTGAATAAGCTAAAAGACGGACTAATTACAATTTTTAGCCATAATAGCCTATTCTGTGGAACCCAAAAATAAATACCATAAAATGAACCAAAAAGTAAACGATGCGTGGAAGAGGTTGTCATTACAAATGAAATGAATAGACCTTTAATTGATTTAAAACATAAGACATTTTACTTTTTTATTTGTATTTAATGTGTGTAGTTCAATAAACCATGACTTGTTGCCGCTAACATTTCGACGTCCTCCATTGTCGCGATCTCAAAGACAACTGAACTCGTGACGAGAGTGTAAACACCAAGCTCGTTTCGGGGGGCGTGGCGCGAGTCACGAGGCGAGGTACGAGGCGAGTCGCGAGGCGAGAGTGTAAATGGGGTATAAGAGAAACCGGTTTTGAAGGAATATATTGTACCTACATTTTTCTTCCTGAACTGACTTTTCTTGCGCCTAAATGACTGTAGATGTAGATACGAATAGGCCCAAACACAATGGTCCCATTTAGGTCGAGTGACCTAAAACATCTAATCTTATAAGGCGCAAAAGAATCAACCTCCATTTCTGTCCTTTAGAAGTCTTAGGCTTAGTAACCGGCCACAAAGTTCGCTACACTCTTGCCCTGAATAGATCGTAATTCCACTGAAATTCTGACAATCACCTAGGGATTTCTGTCCCAAAGGTCCGCTAAGAAAGTTAATAAAGCTGAACGCTGGCTTTTGGTGACTTTGGGACTTTCTGATTTGATATTTTCGTTAGACGTGACGAACACACGTTGTAGTAAGTCATTGTACAGAAAGTTAAACAAAATAACATTTTCATGTTAAGCGTTTTGGATCTTATGAAATAAACTAGCTGTGCCCGCAACTTCGTTCGCGTGGAAAAGAGTTTCATCCCCTATTTTTCCCGTTGGGGGTAGAATTGATCAAAATCCTTTCTTAGCGGATGCCTACTTCCTAACATCTACCTGCATGCCAAATTTCAGCCTGATCCGTCCAGTGATCCATCAAGAGAGGTAGGGCATAGCGAATCTTCGCTCGTATTGAGCTGCCCGTCCGGGGCAGGACCTCCACCCTATAGAATACCGCAGCCAAATGACCTCCGGGTCGTGTTTCTGCTGGTGAGTAGGGTCTCCGGAGCTCGTGGGGGGGTTAGGGTTGGGCTGGCATGGCAGTGGCAGCTTAAAAAAATTGCAAAATAAAAACTTATTACCTTTCTTTTGATATAGCAATACCTACCTACCTAATGTCATTTAATTTTGTAAAATATTTATCACTTTCTTTCAGCAGTTTGGCTCTGTCCTAAAAATTCAAATCTCCAAGGCGAATTAAGATTGATGATCTGCGTCCAGGATTTAATTTATAACAGAGTGAAACAACACTTTCGGGTAAAAATAATGTATGAGAGTATTACAGTTGCCTTTTAATCATAAATGAATTTTGATCAATTTGTGAAATTGTAGCCATTAATCTTTCAAACAATCGTTGTCTTCTAACGAATTTACATTTATTTACTTCGTTTAAATAAATTAGCTGGATTATTCGAATTTCAATGATTGAATTATGAGAGGCTTGTCGTTCTAACGAATTTGAACCAACCTATTTTATTTCTGAAGAAAAATCCCACAAGTCATAAACTTAATGGATTTCGGCTCATTCAAATGTGAAAATATTCGTGTTCACAAAATAATGGAGCGATTTTATATAGCTCGAGGGATCAGAATTAATTCGTTAAGAGAATAATTAATGATAATTAACAAAATTAAGCTAGGCGGTGGCTTAATTGTGGTGGCGTTTCAACCCTTCTACGGTAATTTTAGTTGCTACATTGTTATAATAATTGAAGGTAGTGTTTCATAATATTCTTAAATTGAAGATAGTAATGGCTACGCACGAAAAACGTAAATGTGAAAATGGCCTAGTTATGTAGTATGTTTTAGACTCCATCAACAAAATCCATCATCATCATCAGCCTATTTCATTCCACTGCTGGACATAGGTCTCTCCAGTTGTTCGCCACTTATAGTTCATTCGCGTTAAGAAAATAGTGACTGACAGTGACCTGTCAGTCACTATTTTCTTAACGCGAATGAACTATAGTGCAAACATCTGAAGGATACCTACACCCATAATCGCCACGCTGGGCAGGCGGGTTGGCGATCGCAGAACGTAGCTTCTCGCTCCGTTGCCCTTGTGCCCGTCATCGGTCTGTGGTATTTAGCTACGCCTTCAATTGTGATCGTTATACCGCCACCGGTTGCCAACGCCTCGTTTGTTATTCGGCAGAATGCACCACGGTGAGGCTTGGAAGGAAAAGATGATAGGCCGCTTCCTTACATCCCTCATCATACTTGAGATCAACAAAATACTTGAGATCTATAGATTATTTTATGAAGGCATTAATATCAAAAAAAAAATTTTAAAATGCGACGCTGTCGTAAAAGGCAAACTAAATATGTCACATTCATTATAACTTATTTAAAATCCAACACGTTAAAAATAACAGTCCAATAAAATGTTTATAATAAAAGCGCCCGTTGTATTCGCAGCGTATTTAAATTGAAACGCAACAGATAACAACTCTCAGCTTTTTAAAAATATAAAAATGTATTTATTCGAAACTTTTTCAGAGGTTCTAGGTACACTCGAAAGCATAACAGAGATAAATTGGTATTTAAAATTGGGATGAGTTTTCTAACCACACAAAATCACTGGTCATATAAAATGAAAAAAATAAACTAGTATGGATGACTGTTATTAGATTTGGGGATAGCGAGTATCGCCGTATATAGGAAGTAGGGCTGTTGGCCAACCTTCATTAATAGGGAACATAATATAATAATATTAACCCGGCGTCAGCACAGTCAAAATATGCAACAACGACAGTAGGGTTGGGTCGACAGGACCCGTATAAGAAAACGCCATAATTACAAAAGTTAAAATAAATTTGGTTTGTGGTTGTACTATCTGTATAATACGATTATCGTTATAGGTTTTGAGTACAAAAAAAAACAACATGATATGAAACTATTTTTTTAATGACTTTTTTATAAAAGTATCACAAATAAATAACAAAATAGACAACCTCTGTCTTAAAGTAATAAAATTTTAACAAAACAAACTTTTTTCTATAATATAAACTAATTTGTTACATGGTAATCAAGTAATTAATATACTAATAATGTAACACCATTTGTATCAGTCTTATACGTCAGTCATGGTATCCTTATCATCTGCGCAATCTCGGCAGTACAACATTGCATGCTCACTGCAGATGTATTTGCTACAGCTCCGACAATTATTATTAGTTATTAGCCGTTCACGTTCTTCGCGATCCATAATTGTAAAATTTCTGAAAATAACAAAATAAACAATATTACAAAAACAAAAAACATTTTTTAAAACGGGACAAAATTACGACACGAATAGTATGGTTGGGTCATATTTACCTTTTTCGCGTTTGGCCGTGTCTATCACCCGCTGCGGCCGCAACACGACTAATTGGCGATATCCCGCACTAAGTGTGGACCGTTAGCTCCAGCTACTGAGAAGTTTGGCAACGTCGCACACAAATTCTAAGAAACACGCTCATTTGAAAACTGCTCGGGTCAAATAGACCCAACTGTGCGAACGCCGGGTTAAGAGAAGTAGGGGATAGCGAATCTTCGCTCGAATTGAGCTGCCCGTCCGCGGAAGGACCTACACCCTATAGAATACCGCAGCCAAATGACCACCGGGTCGTGTTTCTGCTTGTGAGTAGGGTTTCCGGAGCTCGTGGGGGGCTAGGGTTGGGCCGGCATGGCAGTGGCAACTGACAGGTAACTGACTAGTTACTCGCCAGTTGTCACAGCGACTTGGGTTTCTCTTTCGCTTTCCATCAGACGTAGGGAAGCCAGAAGTATGTCGAGCTACTATAAAAAAAATCTAGGTTATGTACGAGTATTTATGTACAAAAAAAAGGAGTTAAGTATTTTATTACGATTTACCAAAATACTTTGATACGTATTCCTTATTGGAATGCCATCATAAGAAGTAGAAGAAGAATGTTATCCTGCTGAAAAACTAACTAACCTCAGAGTTGAAATAAAGCTTTAAACATTAAATTTAATCAGCTTCAACGACTACACATTATCCAGTCCATTTACAAGGATCTTATGAAATGTCAACACTAATAAACGAAACAATAACAAGAAATGTATATTGCAAACGGTTCCATTTACAGGACATTTACTTATTCTGTACGATTACAGCGAATCTGCTCTTGAAGGCAACGATTATTAAAAAAGCTTTTAACAGATAACGGTCGTACCTGTTTTCTCGAATTGGCCATTTTTATAACGGCATAATGTTACGACTCAGTCTGTTCAGGAGCTGTGATGAGCAATGATGGCCAAAATCTGTGTACAGGAGGATCTTGAAGATGTCATGGACAGATAGAGTGTCTGATGAGAGAGTGCTGCAGATGGTTGGAAAGAGTGTACTTAGAGGTTTTGTACACCATCTGTTTTGGCCATGTTGCAATGAAAAGTACGTCTGCTTAAGCTATCACCATCAGCCTATATCAGTCCACTCCTGGACATAGGCCTCTCTTAATGTTCGCCACCTTGATCGATCCTATCCTCGCATCCAGCACTTGCCAGCCTTCCTGCGCAAATCGTCACTACACCTGGCCTGAGGGCGTCCCACACTATGTTTGCCGAGACGCGGTCTCCACTCCAGAACTCGTTTACCCCAACGGTTATCGGTTCTGCGGCCAGCCCACTGCCATTCCAACTTACTAATCCGGTGAGCTACATCGGTGACTTTGGTTCTCTGCTGGATCACCTCATTTCGGATCCGATTCCACAGAGATCAGCTCGTAATGCAGGGTAAAATCCAGGGTAAAAGACCACCAGGAAGAAGACGTACGACGATCGATCGATAAAAGAATGAAATGGGCGACGTCGATGGATAGTTTCTTTTATACTGATCACTATAGATGCTATCCACTATAGGTCCTATTGATTTTTCCATCGATCGATATCATTTATCGACGATGGATCAAATTGTCTAGATACACCCTAAGAAACTTTATTTATATACCCAACTTATGATGACTGATGTATCATTTGTTTGAGTATGAGTGTCGAATAATCCTAAACGTATAAGTTCGCCACGAAAGATACAAGTTTGGGAACCCTTGCGCTAGATTTTAATCTCGTATTCTTGATCACATTGCCAAATAATAAGGCGATTCTTTAACAAAATTCGTAGTAATAAAAGCAGTTGTTTCCACGAAGTCACTCAGGATTAATGTTATTTTTCCATCCACTTCCTATTAAGTCGCTGCGGTGAATACGGCCTAGGGTATTACTATAAGACAAATGAATATAGGTAGCTGTTTTCAATCTTATTTGATCTGATTAAAAACATACATATAATGTTGGATGAACGGAGAGTATTTATATGTAATTATTGGGATGTAAGGGAGCGACCTATCACCTTTTCGCTCCAAGCCATCCTCACCTGCCCGTGGTGCATCCTGCCGAACAACAAACGAGGCTCTGCCAAACCGACTGGTGGCGGTAAAACCATCACGATAGAAGGCGTAGCAAAATACTACATACCGATGACGGGCAGCAGCGTCACCGGAGCAAGAAGCTACGCCCTGCGATCGCCAACCCGCCTGCCCAGCGTGGCGATTATGGGTATATCCTCCAGAAGTTTGCCCTAGGTCGCGAACAACTGGAGAGGCCTATGTCCAGCAGTGGACTGCAATAGGCTAATGATGATGATGATGATGATGATGAACGGAGAGTACTAACTATCTATCAACAAATCTTGGTTTCATTTATTTATTCGTTCACAACATTCGCTCAATGAATGCGCAACAACAAACGACTTTTTTTTTCAGCCCACATCATTCTACTCCTGGGCAAAGGCTTCCCTCAAGATTTTCCACTCTTCGTTATCCATTCATATCAATTATTGTCAACTGAATTAATTTTGGGGGATGTAAGGGAGCGACCCATCATCTTTTCGCTCCAAGCCAACCTCACCTGCACGTGGTGCATCCTGCCGAATAACAAACGAGGCGCTGGCAACCGACTGGTGGCGGTATAACCATCACATTTGAAGGCGTAGCTAAATACCACAGGCCGATGACGGGCAGTAGCGTCACCGGAGCGAGAAGCTACGCCCTGCGATCGCCAACCCGCCTGCCCAGCGTGGCGATTATCCTTCAGATGTTTGCCCTAAGTGGCGAACAACTGGAGAGGCCTATGTCCAGCAGTGGACTGCAATAGGCTGATGATGATGATGAATTAATTTTGACAAATATCGGTAAACTACAGGAGGAACTCAGAAGAATTTTCAAAATTCATTTATATTCATTAACGGTTTCTTGGTAATTACCTTTTTCAGAAAACTCACATTATTTTGACATTTAAAAGCTCAACACCATGGCTGATTTACAAGTTGCTCATTTACATAATACATTTATGCAATGCCAAATGCTCGTGTGACACTCAATACGTAAAAATAACAATGTATGTACCTACATTGTACCTAGAGTGTATTTGTACACTTTTGTGGTATTATACTTTTACATTTAGCGGTTTATCCTACAAGAAAAGAAGCATGTTGCTAATTAAGACATCGCCACGTCTCGTTGCCGAGAAGTAAGTCATCTCTGTAATAAATATCATTGGAATAAGAAGTTGTTTTGCAAGACCTCAGAATTAATGTTATTTTTTCATCCACTTTCCTCACTCGTTTCGGGAAATAAGTAGAGTGCTGGCTATTATTGCAAGTGAAATAGGTGTGGAATCTTTATGAGTTATGAACCCTACCTACACCTGATGTAGGTATATAACTCATAACATAACCTGTCATAGTAAAGTATTTCCCGTAGTTTTATTATTGATTCGGTGACTATTCTCGTTTAGGTAAGGTCTTAGCTTCTGAACTGGGGGTTTTCTTTATCCCATGTCAGGATGTTAATATTGCAATTAAGTATAAGTTATAGCAACTGTTTGCTTTTCAACAGCCGTGGCGTAGGACACCTTCAGATCAAGTGGAAAGTTTAAGAGAGGTAGGGCATTATGAATCTTCGCTCGAATTAAGCCGCCCGTCCGGAAAAGGACCTCCACCCTATAGAATACCGCAGCCAAGTTACCTACGGGTCATGTTTCTGTCGGTGAGTAGGGATTCCGGAGCTCTTCGGTTAGGGTCGGGCCTGTATAGCGGTGACAACTGACAGGTAACTGACCAGTTACTTGCCGTTGTCACAGAGGCTTGAGCTTCTTTTTCACTTTCCATCAGGCGTAGGGAAGCCATTATGTCGAGCTATTATAAAAAAATGTGGAGAGAGACTGATGATGATATCGTCGTAGTTCTTATTTTCATACATCTGATTTCCAAGAGCTGCTTTGAGATGAATGTGATCTCAAGAAGGAAATACACACGTAGGCAGGAGAATGCGATTTACATTTGGAATCCTTTAGCCATGGTGAAGGTTCTTACCGGCCAGTATGGCGGTGGCTATTATCAAATGCGAAATGCCTATGGATGCCTGCTACAGTCACTTGATACTTGATTTACACCCGGGAGTCGTTAATCAAGAGAGTAGAGAGTAGTAACAAAAGTCTTTATATTCGTACTCGTATCTTATCGGAATGCTACAATAAAAGTAAGAAGTGTCTGAAATCGAAACAAAAGCCGTTGCTTCAATTTATGTTACAAGCGATTGTTATCGGGAAATCAGAAGAGACTCGGTAACCCTCCTCTTATGCATTATACAATAGACGAACACCGCGGCAATCTTCGTTCTATTGTCAGCTCAAATAAGCACGCGACTAGAAATTTCGGGGCGAGTGAGAAATAGTGAGAATAATGCCCAATCCGTGAGCACTTGACTCGGTCAATATGTGGTTGAATGAAACTTGTAAAATTTTACTTAATCAACATCTTCAGAAAAATTATTTTAGTTCCGAAACTAACGTTTCTAATTTTCCAAACTATACGATTAGATAGTAACAAAGTAGAATAGAAGATAGTTCAATTTATTTTTATAGACTTAAAATATGAATCGTTAAGCACAAACGTAAAGAAATGAATCGCATCATCATCAGCCTATTGCAGTCCACTGTTGGACATAGGCCTCTCCAGCTGTTCGCCACTTTGGGCAAACATCTAATAATGATGTCCACTCCAAGACTCGTCTGCTCCACCTATTATCGGATCTACGGCAGACATGACCAGCCCACTGCCACTATATATAGCTTACTAATCCTTCGAGCTATGTCGGTAACTTTCGTCCTTTAACGTATCTTTTAACGAGATACCAACATACCAAGCATAGGCCTTTCCATAGCGCGCTGAGCGACTTTAAACTTGCGGACTAGTCTTCCCGTAAGCGATACAAGCTTGCATTTCACGAAACAACTGACATAGCGGTACTTCATTAGACTTCTCCTTTATATTAATTACGTTCAACAAGGGACAAGATGAAGTAATTATGCCGTAAAGCAAACCTTCATCAGTACGAGTACACTCGTGATGCGCGGCGAACCGATAAACTGCAAATCCAATATACATTAACTCCTGGAGTAATTAAGTGGGAACTGCAGAAATTGAACATGAATATTCATTTCCGTACGTAGATTAAGCGAATCCACGGCCACCCCCAATGAGAGGCATCGATGAGCTTGTAGGCATATGGTTATAGATATGAGAATTAAATCAAACTTAGTATCACCCGCCATAGTTCACAAGCCTTATCAATCAATCATTCAAATGAGATGAAATAATAATTATATCTGTCCGAGTGAAGAGAGGTAGGGCATAGCGAACAAGAGAGGTAGGGCATAGCGAACAAGAGAGGTAGGGCATAGTGAATCTTCGCTCGAATTGAGCTGCCCGTCCTGGGAAGGACCTCCACCCTATAGAATACCGCAGCCAAATGACCTCCGGGTCGTGTTTCTGCTGGTGAGTAGGGTTTCCGGAGCTCGTGGGGGGTTAGGGTTGGGCCGGCATGGCAGTGACAACTGACTAGGTAACCAGTTACTTCCCAGTTGTCACAGCAACTTGGGCTTGTCTTTGGCTTTACATCAGGCGTAGGGAAACCATGATGTCGAGCTACTATAAAAAAAGGCTTGACCACCCTGAACTTTCCCTTCGGGCCCTTAGGTGTAATTTGAATCTTACTAGATCAATGACGCGGTCAGTTATATGTCAAACTATAGCATACACGTACTATCAATATCAAGCCAAGTCGATGTGCATTAAGCCGAACTGCACATCCGTTCTGCACTAACTGCTGGTAATAATTAACTGCTAGAATATTGATTAGCCAGCATCTATTACCCTTAATGCAGAATTGCACATGCACCGTCGCATCCAATTGATCACATTAGTAACACTAAGTTCTATTTGTTCAATGAGCCGATAAATGTGTGTGTCATCTCGTCTTATTTTTATCAGCCCTAATAGGCTAAGACGACTGATTGCAATAGTAATGATATCCATCATCAGCCTATTGCAGTCCACTGCTGGACATAGACCTCTCCAGATGTTCGCGAGTTTGGAAAAACACCTGAAGGATATACCCATAATCGCCAAGCTGGTCAGGCGGATTGGCAATCGCAGGGCGTAGCTCCTCGCTCCGGTGACGCTGCTGCCCGTCATCGGTCAATCGTATTTAGCAACGTCTTCAATTGTGTTGGTCAATTGCCAGCGCCTCGTTTGTTATCCGGCAGGATGCAATACGGGCAGGTGAAGTTGGCTTGGAGCGAAAAGATGATAGGCCGCTCCCTTACATCCCATATTCAGTACGAGTAGCACTAACCGACGTCTTTTCATAAGCTAAGTATATTACCCTTTATGTAGGCTGTCTGGAAGAGCGAGCGAGCTATTAGCGATAAGAACGTCGGAATTGTACTAAATTAAGTATGTTAAATTAAGCATGAATTTTCCTGAAATGATTGTGCTTTGTGCAATAAAGAATAACTGTCTAACTAATGTTAAACTTTACCAGATGATTGAAAACTTAGAACTTACATTACATAGCACATTTGTTTAGTGATTGCAAGCTCCAATTATCCGTGGGGTGGCGGAAAAGAAGATAAATCACAGTCTCATTTCTTCCCGTAAGTGTCTTAAAAGTAGATTTCAGCCTCTCAGCCGGTCGTAGGATTTACCCGCATGATGGCCACTACGGTTCACTCGGTAACATACCCTTGAAATGATTTTAGTCACGTAAGAAGGCAGGAGAGTGACTCCTGCCTTTTTTTTATAGTGGCTCGACATAATGGTTTCCTTACGCCTAATGGAAAGCGAAAGAGAAACGCTGTGACAACGGGCAAGAAACTGGTCAGTTACCTGCCAGTTGCCACCGCCATGCCGGCCCAACCCTACCCCCCACGAGCTCCGCAAACCCTACTCACCGCCAGAAATACGAACCAGAGGTCATTTGAGTGCGGTATTCTATAGGGTGGAGGTCCTTCCCCGGACGGGCGGCTCAATTCGAGCGAAGATTCGCTATGCCCTAGGTACCTCTCTTAAGCCAGCCTGCCTTCTGAACCAGTTACTACTCAAAGTCAAAGTCAAAATACCTTTATTCACATAGACTTAAAATAAGCACTTATGAATCGTCAAGTAAAAAATAATGTAAAAATATAAAAAGTAATGTAAGAATGTGAATAAAAGCAATTTATGTAAAAGAAGCTACCGCCGTGTTCGGAAAGTAGATTCCTACCGAGAAGAAACGGCAAGAAACTCGGTAGTTACTCTTTTTAAATCGCCAATCGTTACATGTTTTGGTATTACAACATTTTTAATATTTTAAAGTTAAACAATGCAAAATAAAAGTTGAGTCTATACAATGCAAAGTTTACTACGAAGCAGCAGTCCAGGAGATGTCGTCGTTGAGGAAATTTTCTACTCTATAATAGCCCCTTTTTATAAGTAAGGACTTCATGTATGATTTGAATTTGTGAATGGGCAGTTCAACAATATGTTCCGGTACTAATTGAGCCATCGAGCCTGTCAAGTACTATATCATACGAAACTAGATATTCCTCAACCAATAATATAAACTTAATCAGATGTGTTGTTCTCACAATCTAACGGCAGCTAGTCTCGATTATCAAGTTTAGCATAACATCACCATGGCAATAACTTATCAAGTGCCATGATAAAGTGAATACAAGTAGCTAATTACGCACAGTACGAAAACAAGAGGGCTTTTTATGTTAATTACGGTATGTCTAAATTGAATTAATTATTAATTTAATCAAAATATATTGCAGATAAATTAAGACCTATAAAACGATTAGAATAAGCAACATCAACATCAAAATCACGAAAAATAGTAAAAATATTATTTTTATAATATATTATAATATTTTTATAGTTGGTGTCGTAGAAGATGACTAAGGGAGTATCAGGAAACGGGCAGCAGCGTTTACCTGGGTACAAATAAAACTTACTGCCAACCCGCCTGCCAAGCGTCATTAAGTCAAATCCCTCCAAACGACATATTATGTTATTGGAGGAGGTCTATGTCCAGCAGTGGTCGTTTGCAGGCTGATGATGATTATGCGGCCGTATGCTTCGGTGCTACCCGTCATCATCGTCATCGTCAGCCTATTGCAGTCCACTGCTGGACATAGGCCTGTCCAGTTGTTCGCCACTTAGGGCAAACATCTGGAGGATCCCGAGTCCCTGCAAATTGCTGCCCACTGGCGACACAGGGGGGTTTAGTGGGTATGCCCTTCCATCTCGGAGGTATGAGTCCCACACACCACGCCGGCTTTCCCCGGAGGGAGGCGTGAAGGTGCATAATGCATTCCCCTCTAAAAAAAGGCTCATGATGATTCCAATCATAATAGAATTCAACTCATTTTTACCATCTTCCTATTGCTTATTAAAAAATCCGTGGCTTGAGCTAACATTAGTTGACAAATGCACAACATTGCAGAAGTAACGCATTGAAAACCAACTCACCACAAACAGAAAGTAAGACTCCGTTCGAAAACTCCAAATCTGCCATCACACAATATCCAAAACTTAACTACACTGATTCATTAGCAACTGCACGAATCGTCCGGGCACGTTCAAAACTCACTAACATTCTACAGGAAAGTATCCAATTGTTTGTTTATCAAGTTTCGCGGAGAGTCCTTGCTGTGTTTGGGCGGGCGGGCGTCCGCTCCCGGTCGCAACCTGGCGTGAACTGAAAATACGTAGCTGGCTTCGACGTAAACAAACCGGGCATTCGGGATCGTTTGTTCCCTGTCTTTAGCGGAGCTGGAGTTTGCGAAGGTATCCCCGTGATATATTTGCACGTTTTCCAGACTTAATAGGGATGTTGACAACAGTCACAATTAATTATTTTACACCAATCTAGTAAAAAAGACATTTTGTCGCAACACTTTGATTGCATATTTTTTTACTGAGTTCAACCGACGAAGCATGTACATGTCGGTCGAACTTACGAATGTACACAATTAGTATAGGATCCCGCTATTCGACGAACTTCACCGAGATGTTTATTTGATGAAACTTATTTTATACTAGCTGTGCTCGCGACTTCGTCCGCGTGGAATAGTTATTTTTTCCCCGTTTTTTTTTACATTTTCCATTATTTCTTCGCTCCTAATAGTTGCAACGTGATGTTATATAGCCTAAAGCCTTCCTCGATAAATGGTCTATTCAACACAAAAAGAATTTTTCAATTCGAACCAGTAGTTCCTGAGATTAGCGCGTTCAAACAAACAAACAAACAAACAAACAAACAAACAAACTCTTCAGCTTTATAATATTAGTTAAGATGTAATTAAATACCTATAGATATCAAATCATACCATGGATTAAAATTTAATCGGCAACCCATATGCATTATATTATTATTATGACATATAATTAATTTATTCTAGAACCGTGAACTGCCACGGACTTGCAAACTCTGGAACCTCCCAGCCGCGGTGTGTGCGCCTGGTCTCTACAACATGTCCTACTTTAAACGAGGTTTAAAGAGAGCTCTTTCCTCACGGTAGGTAGCGGCATTGCTGTGCCTCTGGCATTGCAGATGTCCATGGGTTACTGTTGAGCATCAGACAGGCCGCCTGCTCGTCTGCCATCAAAAAGCAATAAAAAAAATTTGATATAAAATAAGCTTCATTAAATAAATATCGGCGGGATCTTAGACCTATGAAGCACTGCACTGCAAGACTGCAACGCTGTCATCAGTGGCAGATGATTTATAAGCCTTAGAGATAGACTGATAAGTCAAAATTCATTCCAGACAACATTCCGCTTAATTTTCTTATACCTAATTGAAATGAGGATCAAGTACACACTTGTGTTTCTTTTCAGGGAAAATTAAGGTTAACATTGTTAGGATAATTGTAGGAGCGGTGGCATCTCATTCATTAGGTAAAAACCTTGGATATGGGAAGAATTCGGAAGTTATTTATTCAAACCACGTTTGTGTGGTATCTTGTTACGAGTAGGTATTTAATGAGACAACCAAATAACGTTTTAACATTCAGTTGCTGTTGCAATACTGGCTTGTAGGATTATTCTGTTAATACACCATCTGATCTCGTAAAACGACGGAAGTGACTTCAGGAGTCTTTCGTCCAGTGTATCTATGATGGTCGCCAGCCAGCCGAGTAAACTCTCTCGCCTGCTGAGTAGCTGAAACCTCTAGAAATCTCTGAGTCGACTGTTACGACATCCTCGCGAAGAATAAAATTGAGGTAGTGATTTCTGTTCTTTTCTCTCACTACAGGGAAAAAATATAATTTATTTTCAATCTCACTTGAAACAAAAATACATCGAGGTATATACAATATAGATAAATTAACAGGATGAATCAAGTTTTGGCATATTTAAACAGTTGCACTATCGGAACAGTAAAAAACACCTTATATTTTCAAAAATGTAGGAACTACGCGTCTTTTCATTTCGCCAACCGAGGTTGCGACCTGAACTGGGGTAAAATAAAATGTCCTCACATTTGAACTTTATGTAAGTTTATATAAGATTTATGTTCTCAAAGGCAATAATGTTAAACTGTCTTTTATCGCCGCAGTCACCTTCGGGCTCTAACGCGGAAAGTGAGCGTGGACCGTGCGAAGTTTTATTATTATTTTATGCAAGATTTTGGTGTTTATGACCTTTTTGGCTGATAGCTCGATTTGCTGCAAAATCTGAGGACACTTTACTAATAAAACTGTAATGTTTTAGCTATATGGTTGTCATGGTAATTTTGACACTATCAGAATTGACCATAGCAAATGTTACTATCTTGATTAAATGTTGCTGAATTAAATAAAAAACTGTCGTCATCCTCAGCTTGAAAGCATCATAGTCATTTTTGGATATGCCTGACACATTGGATTTGCCTGTCACCATGCTTGGTAAGTGCTGCTGCCCGTTGCCTTTTTTATCCCGGAAAAATGCTTTTATGTATCCCCGCCGTTCGGGGGAACGACGGGGTATCTGGAACTCACGTTCCTGACATTCCCATAATCATCTTTTACGAATATGACATCCACTGGATGAGATGTAGCGGTAGTTCGCTACATTTCGAACCATACGGATAAATTACCAGGTAGGTACGAATAAAATTAGTAGGTACCAAGGCTACTTTGTAATATATTTTGTGGGATAAATCCTAGGTATACCTACAAATTAACCTTAGTTTAATATATTGAACAACTCGGTAGTTACCGTCATAATATCAACTACACATACGAGTATACATATATACTGCCACAGAATCACTTTAAAGTCGCAATATTCCCGGCTGACTTGCAATTCAGAACGATTTTCGCTTTTCCATAACCCTCTCGACGCGATATTACAGGAACGGGAAAATTATTGTTGGTACATATCAATCTGTTAGGTGTCAGTGTCGACGGATATGGCATTATACGCTTTAATGTCTTTGCCTTACCATTTTCTTATTTTTTCTGTGACAGTGACAACCCACACCACTGGTGTGGATTGTGCTGAGATTGCAATATAACAGTATAAAAGGCTGATCTTACAGACACAAGCGGTTCGACCATAGTCATGAACACAAGTCCTAGAATTGCTGCCCGCGTAATTGTGTAAAAGTACCAATGCATAATGTGAATGTAAGTTAGTGAAGTAAAACAAGTAAATAAATGAAGTTACTGAGATCGAGTTGGTTTTAATCCCTACAAGTCCGAAGAGGGATGAAACGAGAATTAATTTCTCGCCACGTCCACAAAAATGTAAGTACACGGTTTTATACATTAATTTTTTTAAATTATTCTAATTGAGAGCTATTAGCAATTTTTTCCAAACTTGTTTTATACAAGGGAAGCGTGTACATTTACTTTAGTAGTCTGCTTATCAGTAAATATAGTATTCTATTGATATATTGTTTGCTGCACACCATAGAATTAACTTGGAGCTGGGTGAAGTAAACATTTACATAGACTAATAGTCATACTAAGTTGATACTCTTAATAAATTCAAAATTAAAATAGTTTATTGCAAACATGTGGTACAATACAGGATGGTATAAGAACTATGTGTACAGCACATGCACCCTGCAAAGGCGTCGCAATTTATACAATAGCAAGATGAAATTATTTTTAAAACATTCTTATCATTTACTTATTAGGAATTGCTTCAATAGCTTAATAAATAAAGTTTCTTCTTCTATACTCCTTATATGAAATAGTAGATAATTATAAATTTTGATTACCATAATGTAAGCGCTTGATGATAATACTTTAAGCTTAGAAAAGGAAACCCTAAATTTATTTAAGTATCGTCTATTAATATTGATAGAAGAGTACAAGTTCGAGGTGTTTTTTTAATAAATTTTCATGACTCTTGTATGTAAATTGAAGCTAGTTAATATTTTTTTTGTTTTTTTAAAATGAGGTTTGTAGGATTACATTTGGTCAATATTTATAAGAACTCGTATATGCCGGCGAAGGCCCTTCGCCAGGTCCAAGAAGTTCCTCCATAATGGATGCAGAAATGAGACTACTACTTTATAACACTTTATATTATCATATTATTTGCAGAGAGTAACACCTTATTTACAATTTATTTACGAACATAATTATATAGCAGAGTAACACCACACTAAAAGTTCCCGCCAATTTACTTGAGTGGAACAAGAAGTGACGTCACTTACAATGGTTTTTATTTTGCAAATTAATTATATCTATAAAAACATGTCTTAAATGCCTAAATTGATATTTAAAAATAGTTATGATTTTTATACAGTAATAATTTAATTAATTGATTAATTTTAACGCGAGTTTTAATGCTGGATTTTACAAACCGGAAGATGGCGACACACGTGATTGAAAAGTATTATCTATTATTTCTAATATAATTATAAAATAATTCGATGTTCAAATACTATTACATAAGCTACTAAAAGTATGTTTTACATCCATAAATCATTTTAAGAAAATTGTATATCAATTAAATATTACAACTATGAATAAATCTAATCGGAAGTTGTCATCCAACGATATTTTAATAACACAGAATCAATACAGTTACTTTTTACGCTAAAATCAGTAATTAAAAAGGCTTGCCGCCCATATATACGTATACATTTCTTTTGTAGTGTAATTATGGTGTCAATATTAGTACAGTTGCCACGTAGAACTATACCGTAAGATAAGGGAACCGCTTGGTTCGGCACCAAGTTCAGCATAATAATAATTTTGTTTTCACATAGAAAGGATATAGATTTGTTTTAGTTCATATTTTATACTTGCACGTGTTCAATCAAATCACTTGGAGAGAAAGTTAGATAGGGATTAATTTTCCACACTCGTGAGCAAATATAATCAAATAAAGAAAATATTTACAGATTTATAGTCACAGCAAAGTCAAACGCCACGTCAACCAATAAGTATGTTTCGAAAAGTGTAATATTTGATTTAATGATAAAACGTTTCTAGGTTCCTACACTATACAACAATTTTAAACTAAATTTTAAATTGTTTCGAGTAAGAATCAGATGGCATCACATCGGCAGACAAGCCCTTAAGTGCATGGAGAGCCATGTATCAAATAATTTTGAAGATATTTTGTGTATGTAATGGAATATTCGAATTAACTTCCACGTACAAGGCATTTGCTTATTATCCTTTGAAATATCACTGCAGCTAATAGAACATTAAAAAGAATTTATCTAGCTTTCGTTTGTAGTGCACTTTACACCCCTCATGGCAGTAGAATTACTTCATAGCAGAGATTCCTTAACCCGGAGTGATTCGGGATATGCGTAGTGGGAAGAAGCACTGATAATAATAATTTCACAGTTTGATATCGTACATGGACATGTTTCTTTTTCATATTGTAAACGCTGACCCTACAAGACGGAGCAAGTAGTGTGCTGCGGTATGAACATCTAAAAGGATTTTACAAAAGCGATGGTATATATCCGTCTCCTAGGTATAGCACACAGGGACAATTTTTATACTTGAATTTTTGCGAGAAGTAAAGGCTTGTTTGCGGGACGATTTTAAGCAATACAGGATTGACCGTTCCCCATTCGGTGCCTTAAATTTATCGTGCATTTCATGCAACATAACAATGTGCGATAAACTGCATGTATTTCAAACGAGCTTTTTCGAAGATTTTACAGATTTGACGCAGAGATATGAAACATGGTGGCTGCGGCGGCGCCGGCCGGATAGCTGGCAGTCTTCGATTTGAGCGTTGGGTATTATGTACCTGTTTTTGTGTGAGTTTAAATAGCCAATTATGTTTCGCACTTTCAAAAGTGATTACCAAAATAAATAGTCTGTCTTGTCTAGGGGCAGGAAGGCTGTGAACATTGTATATGGGGACATTCTGTAGCATATTTAAAATCATCAGCGTTACGCCCATGCGAAGCCGGGGCGGCTAGTGTATAAATGACAAAAAGGGATTATTGTTTAGCTTAACGATACGATTAATTCCCTCGGTTTTGTCTATGAGCTTAGGTACACACCTTAGATTTTGAGATATATTTTTATGAGTGGTTACTCATATGAGTATGTATGTATCTATATAACTTGCTTAGACATCGTATCTATTGGGGTTTGAAAGAGAAAGTTAATGCCATTACGTACGGGGAGTTGAAGGTGCTGGCGGAGTCCAGGGAGGAGTGGAAATTACTCCACCGACAAAAGCGAAGGTCTTTAATTTAGAATGAGTTGGGACGAGTATATACCAGGGCTTGGAATACCGGTAAAAATATGGTAACGTTACTTTTGCCTCGCCGAGGTATCGATACTTTTTTAAGTAGCGATACCTAAAGTAGCGGTAATTTTTAACGTTAAAAATTACCGCTACCTTCATGATGGTATCGGTAAAAAGTATCGGTAAACGTTCAAACGTTACTTACTTAATTTTGGATTAAATTCATTCTCTGTCTCTATCGCTCCCACCCAACATGGTCTCATGCGTCTTGTGTCGCGAAGTTGCCGCTCTGCTATAGGTAACCGTGCGGAGCGGCAATGCAGCAAAGTAGCGTAATAAGTATCGTTACTTTTACCGGTAACTAAAGCAGGTATCGATACTTTTAACGTTATATTGCAGTATCGATACCTGAAACTTAACGTTAAGTTTTCGTTCCGGTAAAAATTACCGTTATAATTTACCGTTAAAATTTAGTATCGCTACCGACTTACCGGTAATTATTTTACCGGTAAAAAAAGTAACATTATAAATTACCGTTACTTAACGCTATTATAATGTTAAATTGGTAACGTTACCAAGCCCTGGTATATACTCGTATAATAATGTGTGGTGAAGGTTGAGACATCTATATTATAGTAGGTATATAGTAGGTATATAGTAGGTATATAGTAGGTATATAGTAGGTATATAGTAGGTATATAGTAGGTATATGGTAGGTATATGCAGAGTCTAAATGTCTCAATACGAGTGGTTGTGTGAGTATGTTATTATAAGCATATTATATTTCGTTTGTTATATATTGTGTATTGTATGTAAATTATAAATTTACTATATTGTATATATATATATATATAGACTTTTGGACATATAATAATCTTTATTATAAAAGGGAGGTACATGACAGACTTAGTGCCGTGTGGCATTCTAACAACTACTATAATTATATCCACCAATATACAAGTAATGCCTATACATATATATTTCATATAATAATATACCTACTTACATATAAATAGTATATATGGATATACATATAATAGATAATATATTCAGACATAGACATCAAATAAAGTTTGTATATAACAAAAGATGACAGTCTTAGACAGCACTTAAGAAAAGGTCACGGGTTGATCTCTTAAATGCTAATTTATTACAGGAGGATTGAATACCCTAAGAAGAGAGTTCCACAGCCCGATAGCCACCAAGGTGTATGAGTTTGACATGTAGCCAGATTTGTGATATATAGGTATATGTAGACATTGTAGAATACGTACGTACATATTTGGTTTAAAAAAAAAAGGGTGGAATGCTACGCAGTGGGCTAGTAAAGGTACTTAATAAAAAAAAGCTAGGTCCAGTTGATGAATTTCAATTCAATTTATTAAACTTATTTTAACAGGTATTTTAAGGGCAGTGACGCTGCTGTCCGTCATGGGCCGGAGATGTTCGTGCCGTTGCCGGAGCTTCGTTTGTTGTTTGGCGAGATGCACCATGGGCGTTTGGAGAGAGGGTTTGATGGGTCGCTTCCTTACACCCCTGCCAGTTGACGAATATTGATAGATAGATAGAAACTCTTTATCGCACAAAAACACAGAATTTACAGGAAAACACATTACAAACAAAAACAAAGTACAATTTAGGTGGTCTTATCGCTAATAGCGATCTCTTCCAGACAACCTTCAGGTAGAGGAAGCCAGATTCGACAGAGATGAAAAACTTTCTGCGTCATATTAGGCACGTGGAATAGGCCTACATAGGTATACCAAGTGGTGCATATTCCATAGACATACATATATCATCATCATCATCAGCCTATTTTAGTCCACTGCTGGACATAGGCCTCTCCAGCTGCTTGCCACCTAGGGCAAACCTCTGGAGGATATACCCATATTAATACATATATACATAAATGATTTGCATATAATAATACATTACATATTATTATATGCATACAGTGGCATTTGAGTATGAATTAAGGAATATAGGATAGAAGAGGAAGAAGATATAAATTAGAGATGGGATTTATTGGTTAAGAAAAATGATAACACTAGACTTTTTCAAATTCCCAGTTGCTGCATCGGTTCTGAATGATGACGATCCACGAGCTGACAACGGGTGCCATGTGGAGGCTGCCTCGGAGCTGGGCGGTGGCTTGGTGCTGTCAACCACGAGGACACCTCGTGCACGGACGCAGAGCAGAAGTCTTCTGCGATGATCACCAAAATAAAACCATATGAGCGGGTCGAGCGGTGAGCATGAGCAACGCTCGACATCTTGGCGGTGAGCATGAGCAACGCCAGGAATTCGATATAGTGGTGCGAACGGTGAGCACGAGCGACGGTCGCGCCACTGTAGCGAATGAACTTGAGAACGGTGAGCACGAGCGACGTTCTCGGACTGATATAGTGGTGCGAACGGTGAGCTGGAGCGACCGTCGCACCACTATAGCAAACGAACTTGGGAGCGGGGAGCACGAGCGACGCTCTCAAAAGAAATGAAATGAATGAAATGAAATCTTTAGGTAGCTGCTCTCTTAGTCGATTTCTAAAATTGCTTTAGATGACCCTTCCGGTTTCTGTTTCTCAGACTATATATACCTAACAAGGTATCGTCGTCTCGTGTGTTCTCTTAGATATATCCTTCGAAGTGTAGGAACAGATTTCTCCCTACGAAGGTTGGTAGGCACTTTCAACTTTCGTAGCCGAGCTGGATGTTCATGCTCGTGGTCCGATAGACCATCTTGTTTTTTATATGCTGAGAAGTGATGAAAACTTTGTATATATGTGCGTCATAAACCATCCATAGAGCTTATACGGAGCAATTTCTCGTGCGAGAGGTGTTTCGATGCGTTTATAGCATTGGTTTGGTATCGAGATATTTAGATGTATGTTATTAATAATGTGTCTTAAAAGGTACTATGAAATTTACTTTTGGAATTTACTTTCTCTGATAAAATTTGAAGGTCTATTGCGCCCTCGTTTATTTTTGGCACATTCTGTCCAATTTGCAACTCATAATGACAATTATTCAGCGAATTAGACGGTACATATTTGCTGTTTCAGATCATTGCATATTTCTTAAAGTTAACAATGTTATCAAAATTTTATGACGTATATCTTGCAGAAACAATTGCATACATTTTGAATGTTTACCTTTTTGTTGATATTTAGTAAACTAAGAGATGATATGGTTTAACTTCGGGAAAATTAGAATATTATTTAATAAGTAAGCAATTTGCGAAAAAAATATAACAAAATTCACTGGACAGTAGATCCTTTTATGTTTTATGGGGTCCTGAGCTAGCCTGAGGATTGTGCGACCACAAATAATTGTCTCAAGGAATACCTCTATGAAGTCGATAAAGCAATAGACGTTTTTAACTATTCTTTGACTGAATTTAGTAAGGCTACATTGTTTGTGCTTTCTTATAATAAATATAATAAATAACTACTTGATATATATAAATTAATAATACAGTATAATTAAGCTACACTATCGTATTGAGGAAACCTGTAATGACAGTAGTATGATTTTGAAAATTATATTTTGATATTTGTAATTTTCAGCAAGGATTCAATTAAATATGAAGGGTCTTTCAGACCCTAGCAAAACTTTAAAGTTTTCATATCTCTTTATATGGTATAATACATTCAAAGAGCTGACTGTTTCCCTCTGTAGAGACTGCGAGCCAACGTTTAACTATTTATCTCTGATTTATTCTTCGTTTTACAAATAGGCATTGAGTAACAAATTATTTTAGACCTTTTCATGATCGATATAATTATTTAATTTAGAGTTGCTCACTCAATGCATTACCATATTAAGTTTACTGACGTAAAATTTGGACTTCGAACCTAATTAACAAAAGGTTCGTCCTAGGGTTACTAAACCCGTATGACTATGCAGAAACTGTTCCAAAGATGTACATTGTTGTGGGGTATAACGTCGATTAAAAGAAAAATGTCTCTTAGCCTTTTTTGGCTGTTAGGTATCGATATTGATTTAGATACATAAAATAATAATGAATTGATGTACTCTTTTTTCTTCTCTTCTCAGACCTGCCTTTTCATACCATACAAATGAGATTTTAATCATAGCAAAGAATACATTCGTAATGTAACGTTATAATTATAAAATGGATAGATAGTTTTCTTTTTATTAGCAATTTCAGGAAAGAGGCATACGACTTGCAATGAACTTTGTATTATATAAACTCACTTTCTATCTTTGCATTGTATAACAGTAGAATTGAACAACGACATTGTGAAATACAAATTGTAAGAGAATTGGCGATGGAAAAGAGTAACTGCCGAGTTTCTTGCCGGTTCTTCTCGGTAGAATCCACCTTCCGAACGCGGCGGTAGTATATTAAAAATTTATATTCACATTTAGATATTCAGTATAGACGTAATATATTTTTGATACGAGGACGTATCTCAAGTCAGATGGCCGAGCTGTTAGGTGTCAGTGTCGACGGATATGGCATTATACGCTTTAATGTCTTTGCCTTACCATTTTCTTATTTTTTCTGTGACAGTGACAACCCACACCACTGCTGTGGATTGTGCTGAGATTGCAATATAACAGTATAAAAGGCTGATCTTACAGACACAAGCGGTTCGACCATAGTCATGAACACAAGTCCTAGAATTGCTGCCCGCGTAATTGTGTAAAAGTACCAATGCATAATGTGAATGTAAGTTAGTGAAGTAAAACAAGTAAATAAATGAAGTTACTGAGATCGAGTTGGTTTTAATCCCTACAAATCATCCCCACGTACCTACCTGTAGGAAATGTAGTACTTATGTAATGAAGAGAGCATGTAGGGAACGGTTTTAGAATGCACCTACATAGATATGAAAACAAGCTAGGTTTTTAATATCACTAAAGTTTGCTTTACTTTGACAGACTAAGACGGAACCTTATTACTAAGACTTCACTGTCCGTCCGTCAGCCTGTCTGTTACCAGGCTGTATTTCAAGAACCGCAATAGCTAGAGTTAAAATTTTCTGCCGCTATAATAGTAATGAATTGGTACCCTTCGGGCGCGAGTCTGATTCACACTTGGCCAGTTTTAATCTTTTTTTCCCCACAGTAAGATAATTCGCTAATAGTACCATCTAACCTAATTAGTCGGCATTAAAATTATAATACAAATCGGATAAACCATCGAAAATGTTTCAACACGGATCTCTAGTTTCCAAAAAGATATTTCTTCGAACACATTTGTAAAGAATCCCGCAGGATATTATTACCAAGTACGATATATTATACCTATAATTTACAAATAAAATAAAATCATCTCAAAGTATAAAAATGTTCCGTTATCTGTGATTAACTGTAACCAATAGACTGGACAATGCACCTACATAGCTTTTTCATTAAAAAAGTACCTATTTGTAACGCTTGCGCAGCCCGCGTCGAATCAGTTGTGAAAGTGTCACTGCGCAGAATTCTATCAAGATATTCGTCAACACAGTCACCAGCCCCGGTAGCCGTGATCGTCTAGTGGTTAGGACCCTACGTTGTGGCCGTAGTAACCCAGGTTCGAATCCTGGTCACGGCAGTGTCTCACTGTCGCGGCGGGGCTATATTTTTTTTTGATAGAGCCTTTTGTTTTTATTTTTAAAATAATATGGATATTCTTAAGTTTGCCTACAATCACTTTTTAATGTAATAATGTATGTATGTATTATAATGGCAGATAGAAATCCCCTATTTCGCACCATACTTACAAATTGTCGTAATATTATAATGGATGTCTGTTGTACAGTCAGAAGCAATTATAGAACTTTGTCAGTTTGAACCCTTATTTTTCTCGCTTCATGATTATAATTTTTGACATTTCATTTATTATTGCAACAAGGTTCTAAAGTGCATACATATATTTTTTTTAATTATACAACTTAGGCGGTCTTATCGCCTGTATGGCACCTAGAGCAAAAATGCAAGAGAAAATATTCCTAGTTTGGTTAACTTTACACGTAGCCGAACTACTTTTACAGACCCTCATTTGCGAAAGGGCATCATCCATTAGTGCTAATACATCAAATTACGGTCAAGAAGTGATATGTGGAAATCCAATCTCCATTTTTACGCCCTATTTGACCTTACAAGAGGTTTTACGAGTTATATAAGCGCATTAATTGATGGCGAAAGACCTTTATGCGGTAGTATTTCATTTTTCCCGACACAACAGCAGTGCCAACGCCTGAGGCTCAGAATTAACGTGTAGATAAAGAGACCTTTTGTGTGATTTGTGGTAAAACATTAGCTGGATACAGGTTAAAAATTTGTTCATCGTCATAATCTGGTAGGAAGAGAGGTAGGGCAAAGCGAATCGCTCGAATTGAGCTGCCCGTCCGGGGAAGGACCTCCATCCTATAGAATGCCCTAGCCAAATGACCTCCGTAAGGTTAGCTTAGTAGGGTTTCCGGAGCTTGTAAGGGTTAGGGTTTTTTTTTTGGGTTGGGGCGGCATGGCGGTGGCAACTGACGGGTAACTGACTAGTTACTTGCTTGCAGTTTGGCTAATCTTTCGATTTCCATCAGACGGTGGGAGGCCATTATGTCGAGTCACTACTGTCGTTGCACCTCTCGTCCAATTTTAAAACAAATATCTTTCTCTAGCTATATAGATGGGTTGTTCTATGGTGTGCTTAAAAAAACCACGTCATTAGATTCATAGTGTCCGGGTGATTTCCGGGTTTAGAATAAGACCACACCATTTCATCCCGTGGGTATAGTAGATGACGACTAAGGGAATATAAGGAAACCCCTTTGCAGCGTTTACAATACAACTAAAACCTACTGCGATCACCAATCGGCCTGCCTAGCGTGGTAACTAAGGTAAATCCCCCGAAGCGACAATAAAGTTGCTAGTGGGGGAGGCCTTTTGTCCAACAGTGGACGCTTACATTCTGATGATGATGGAATCAAAGATATCCTAAACGAATCACTATCAAATGCGCAATCTTTGTATAGTCAGTTTCGTGTTTATCAAAAGTAACACTATTTTGTTCTAGAAAATTGTTTATAGTACATATAGTAACACACTTAATTGCTCTCTGCATGATCCAAAGGTTGACTGTAGAGAAGCATTAAGTTCTTGTTCGCCTTTTGTACCATTTTGTGCAATAAAGTTTGAAATAAATAAGTAAATAGTAGAATTTCATTCAATAAACGTCTCGGTGAAGGTCGTTGTATGGCGGGATCTTAGACCAATATACTACATCAGAACATTTTCCTTTCATTGGATGAAACGGTGCGTAAACCGGGAGACGCATTAGAGCATCGCTTCGCATCGTACAAATACGTTGGATCAATTCTTACAAACTGCTGATACTTCTTCACAGAACCGCCAACATTTCCATGTTTATAGGTACCTAAATAAAATACTTGTATTGTGTCACAGTGAGACGCAGTTATCCAGTCACAATACCTTTGCCCCTGAAGTGTAAAGGTGTAAATCCGCCTCTACATTCGACGAAACATCTTTGAAAAGTACTCTTTTGTCAGATAACGGTGACGTCATAGTATTGTAAGTTGGGAATAGTCGTGGAAATGTACTGAGTATTTAATAATCTCACTCCAACGATAATATGCTTTTATATCTATTTTTACACGTCCACTGTGTGTTTGTGTGGAATAATTTGCAGGTACATAAATAAATAAATAACCCAAGACATGCCTGGGCTACACATCTAGCCCCAAACTAAGCCGAAGCTTGTACGGGTACTACACAACTGATAAACATACTTAGATACAGAGAAAACACCCAGACCAATACAAACAGACTTGTTCATGAATACAAATGTTTGGAATGTGGACTTTTGCAAGATGATGAGGATAAATAAATAAATACATATCAGACAACATCACATACATTGCTCTAATCCCAAAGTAAGTAGCTTAAGCACTTGTGTTATGCGTATCAGAACAACGAAGGACCACAAATAAATACTTAAATACAAATATAAACACCCAGACACGGAACAAACACAAGTATTCATCACACGAATGTTTGTCCTGGGTGGGAATCGAACCCACGACCCTTGGTTCAGAAGTTAGGGGTCACTACCAATTGAGCCACCGAGCCAGTCAGGCCAGGCGAGTCAGCCAGGATGATAAGCAGTCGCAGCCATTATATAAAAAAGTATATTTTTTTTATAGATCTATAACTACGAGTAGTTACTCGTAGTTATAGATCGTAGGTATAGTTATACGTTGCCTTTTTTCCTTCCGCATACAAGTGAGTAAGCTTTATTGAACCCGAACAAATCTATCTCCAACTAGCGACGATGTTCAGGCTCCGTTAAACATCTGTCTGTTCGTTCCTTTTTATCGAACACACTATAAATAGGGATTATCGCTAACAGAGGCAAAGGAAAGTTAACACACAAAGGGAATCAAATTCAAGTGTACGAAGCCATTTTCTAAGGAACATCTTTGAGGAAGGATGCTGTCCTGTTGCGAAGTGATTATTAAGTGTTGTTGGGCTCTATATCTGGAATATTATTGGTGTAAGTAGGTAACTACGTATTTATTTATTCTTTCTTCCAGTTTCATAGTTCAGTAGGTGACCTATATTTTTTACATTTGGCTTGGCTGAATTTAACTCTCTTACTCGTATTTTAAAGCTACCCTGTCTCGCCTCTTTAAAGCTATCTATACTCGCTACAGTATACTTTACACGTTTTTCTGTACAAGTTAGTTAGCATGTATGGCTAGCTTAATAGAAACACAGCAAAAGTCAAGAAATCCCGCGAACGAATCCCTGTTTACGGGCTTAGTTTTTAATAACATAATACAACATGGAGGCGCACAGATACCTATTTATAATCTTAAGCCTTGTTTTCAGCCGTTTTGTAAAGACGTCCAACGCGTTGCGTCTTCTTACACAAAGCCTAAGGTTACTGGGTCCTTCTGTGTATTTACTGTAATACAGTATATATCAGCGGTGTCTAGACATTGATCGTATGTCCCGCTCCTAATACCTATATTTACAATCATTCGAATTGTTGTCCTATATTGGATTGAAAGAATAAATGATCAAGGAGTGCACCTATGTTTTCGTTTATACAACATAATCCTGCACATCGCAAGATGTTTTAGGTTTGCGCGTGAAATAGACAAATCTCCTGACAACCTGTGTAAAACTACGCTATCCTGTGTAGAAATAAGAGTATAACCCAAGAGGAAAGGATTATAAAAGTAGATTATATTATATTCTAAGAAATATGTCCCTTTTGGGTGGCGTTATGCTCGTCTAGAGCTCAAGTATTGTCTACACTAATATTATAGAAGGAAAGATTTGTATTTCTGTATGTGTGTGTATGTTCGTTAATGAATAAAATCAACACCCACTGAGCCGTTTTAAATTTTTTTATCATTGGACAGCTACATTTACCTTAAGCAACATAAGCTATAAATATTTTCGTTTACGCGCGCCTGTTACCCTCACCGCAGGCCCACTGAGATGCCGTTTCATGCCCCTCTAAAGAACCCAGGATTGTAAGAGAGAAGAGACACATGAGCTGAAAGGGCATTCCTTAATGGCACGGGACTTCCTGCCCCGTGCCGTGAAACGAAACCGCTTGGTTAGTGCCACTATCGTCTGAATGGTATGCGGATGACAACGCTGTCCAGCACGTGTTGTTCTAGTAAAGAGTAAGGATCCCTACTTAAACACCAATTGTTGCGGACAGAACGACCTTTTTATATACGTTTATCCTACTAATCCTACTAATATTATAAACGTGAAAGTTTGTTTGGATAGATGGATGGATGTTTGTTCCACTTTCACGCAAAAACTACTGAACGGATTTTAATGAAACTTTACAGGAATATAGTTTGTACATCAGATTAACACATAGGCTATGTTTTATATGAATATTCGCGGGCAGAGCCGCGAGCAGCAGCTAGTTGTGTAAATAGTTTTATATTTAGAAGTGATTTTTTACGAGTATTTTGTTGCTATGGTTTTTGTTTATTATTGTTTTGAAGTAAGAAGAGGAGCTCGGTGGCGCCGCGGTCTTGTTCGCTTAACAATGATCGCAAGGTTGTGCAACCATTGGCACGGTCAATCCGATGATGGATGACCAAAATTTGACACCAATTTCCTCCGTGCTTCGGAAGGCACGTTAAGCTGTTGGTCCCGGGTGCTATCTTTACCAACTCAGATAGCAGTCGTTACATCATATCAGAGATGATGATAGCTCTGACGCCTAAACTGGGAATGGGTATAGCTTACCCTAAGTGTTGCGGAGGTCTTATGGCAGTCGCTCTGTGTAAAAGCTTAGCCCCTCGCCAAATCTTTCAGTTTGGGAAGCCGTCCCTGAGACAATCGGGAAAAAGGCTAAGATGATGATGATGATGATTGTTTTGAAGTAAGTTGAAGTTGATAGTCATACAGTTCAGCGGCTGTGCCATTAAAGTGTTTTGTGGTTTCCCCGTAGTATCGTTTTGATTCCTCACCCAGAGGCCAGCTCTATAATCAATATATATAAATGAAATGTTTATCTTAAGCGGAGCGAGGGCGGGTATGAAATAATTGGAAAAAAATCCTCGAGCCAGCATAGTGCACTACTAAAGCAAAGTCATTAAATGTTACGATAATATAAAATCTCGTAGCCAGCTATTAGCACGACACACGAGCTATAAAGCCGGGACCATGGAGTGCATGCTGCTGTGGAATGGTATACAGCTTTTTTATTTTATGAGGCCTCCCTTATGGCTGAGTGGAAAATGGTTGTTGAATTTAAGGAAACTACTTTACCCCTCTCTTCAGCGTATACCTATCCTCTACCTGAAGGTTGTCTGGAAGAGATCGCTTTCGGCGATAAGACCGCCTACATTGTACTACTATATATCTGTATAAACCTCTTTCCTGGACATGTTTCATTCTGGTGCAATAAAGAGTTTCTATCTAGCTATTTACCACTAATCTATAAAAATGAATCCCTATTTCCTTTGGTCACGCCACGTGTGAACGGCTGGACTATTTTTACTTTTTTTTTGTTGTCAAGACTGTCAAGAGAAAGTTCTTATGAAAGAAAAAAGTTAAAAAAAATGGCGCGGTAGATTAAAAAAAGTATTGCACCCGTACACTGATGAGATTCCAAAGTAAGTAGCTTAAGCACCTGTGTTATGGATATCAGAACAACCAAGATACCACAAATATAGACAACAACAACAGCCTATCAGAGTCCACTGCTGGACATAGGCCTCTCCAGTTGCTCGCCACTTTGGGTGAACACCTGGATGCTTTAGCCATAATCGCCTGGGCAAGCGGGTTTGCGATCGCAGGGCGTAGCTTCTCGCTCCGTTGACGCTGCTGCCCGTCATCGGCCTGTGGTATTTAGCTACGCCTTCGATCGTCGTGATTATACCACCACCAGTCGGTTGCCAGAGTCTCATCTGTTATTCAGCAGGATGCACCACGGGCAGGTGAGGGTGGCTTGGAGCGAGATGATAGGTTATATCCCTATACTTAAATACAAATACCCAAATGTTCCTCACTAGAATATTGTCCGGGGTGGGACTCGACGACCTTTGTTTCAGAAAGCAGGTACCACTTAATGAGCTAGCGGGCCAGTCAAAATAAAAAAAACCATTCAATACCAAACCTTATCAAGTGACGATTAAACTGTCGTTTTATTGCACTCACTTAGCGGAACGGTAAAAGTTTTGTAATTTTATTTTAAACTGGCCCACTTTTGGAGGCAGCTCAGATTTTTCGTCAACACAGTCACCAGCCCCGGTAGCCGTGATCGTCTAGTGGTTAGGACCCTACGTTGTGGCCGTAGTAACCCAGGTTCGAATCCTGGTCACGGCAGTGATTCACTGTCGCGGCGGGGCATATTTTTTTAATGAATGTATGTTAATTAATTGGCAACTTGGGTCACTTGTCATCAGTAAATAGAATGCAGTTACTATATAACAAAGTCTCTAAAGGCACATATCTTAACTAATATTATAAAGCTGAAGAATTTGTTTGTTTGAACGCGCTAATCTCAGGAACTACTGGTCCGAATTTAAAAATTATTTTTGTGTTGAATAGACCATTTATCGAGGAAGGCTTTAGGCTATATAACATCACGCTGCAACTATTAGGAGCGAAGAAATAATGGAAAATGTAAAAAAAAAACGGGAAAAAAATAACTATTCCACGCGGACGAAGTCGCGAACACAGCTAGTATAGACATATTCGATAAGCCAGGTGTTTTTATGAGACCTATTCGTACCACTTTAATAAATAGTTAAGCCCAAAGTGGGTATTGCTGTTGTATCAGCGGCAGTGTTACCTCTGTGGCAGTGGCATTAGTGAGAATCTCTCGATCCCAAGACGTGTAGTCGTAGGGTTAATGCCGCAGCCACAACGGCAGCACATTTCAACCATTTATGCATGTCGTGGCAGCCTCTAATTAAGGCGTCACTTTAGCACCAATAAATGGAACTATTGTTAATACCATGTTACTGAGTGATTGTTTTGTTGGCTGTCCTTAAATAAATAAATAAATTTATTTATGTGTTTATAATTAAAAAATAATATATACCTGTTGAGGCTCGATCCCCACAGTAAAAACGTCCTAGTATAAAGAAATGAGCTCTTAATAAATGCTCAAAATGTGATCACTATAAGTAATTAGAATTAACATTATTTAAGTAGCTCAAGCTTAACGTTGGTTTCTTTTTCATTTGCCAGCCAAACAAAAGAAGTACCTACATTGTTACGAAGTTTTGACAGCACTTTCACATCAAGGCAGACTTTTCCGTATACTACATTGCGCCAAAATTTTACCATCGAAAATTGTATTGATATTGGATGTCGGAAGACATGTGATATCAATTCGTTAGGCACCCATCCCTTCCGTGTGTTCGTATACGTATCATAATGTGTCCTTATCTGTTCGTTAGGGTGCGGGCGGTGAGAGCAATTTCTCGCCTCACCGAGTATGATACATTTTATTCTACCGAAGCGTGTTTATGTTTCATTCTTTCTCATTTGTTGAAATCCCCTAGGATTTTGAACGAACTAGGTACCTAGCTGTTCAGCAAGAATATCTATGACTAGCTGTGCTCGCGACTTCGTCCGCGTGGAATAGTTATTTTTTCCCCGTTTTTTTTACATTTTCCATTATTTCTTCGCTCCTAATAGTTGCAGCGTGATGTTATATAGCCTAAAGCCTTCCTCGATAATTGGTCTATTCAACACAAAAAGAATTTTTCAATTCGGACCAGCAGTTCCTGAGATTAGCGCGTAGCGCGTTCAAACAAACAAACAAACAAACTCTTCAGCTTTATAATATTAGTTAAGATATGTGAAACTAAAATATTATTATTATAAAATTTAGCCTACGTATATGTTAATCTCATATGTAAGTTATATTGGTGTAAAGTTTTATTAAAATCTGTTCAATAGGTTTTGCGTGAACGAGTAACAAACCCAAGACATGCCACAGAGACTGGGCCACACATCGCCATCTAGCCCCAAACTAAGCCGTAGCTTGTACTATGGGTACTAGACAAACCATCCAAATAAACTTTATTTATAATAGATAGATACACTTTATTGCACACCAAAAAACTTACTTACATCTAGACAAAATATAAAATTGTGGTATTACTAAGGCGGTCTTATCGCTATGAGCCCGCGGTTTTAAAAAAGTAAATGTGAACGTTCAATGTGGTCGGTAGTTGTCACAACTCGTCTATAGAAAAAGTTTCCCCACCAATGATTCTATGTTAATACTTCCTAAATGTTCTAATAGGTATCTTATGCGTGCATTCCACGCGTTTCGCGTCATTCCTCCCCCAAAGACCTAACATAACTTTTAGTATACTAAAGTATTCTTATAGAAACGTCAAATCCATTACCCTACTTTCCACCGCATGGTAACCTATCTATTCCCAAACACGTGGCTGCTTCTGGCAGGTCAGGCGACGCACGCAATTTTCACAGGTAATTGAAAGCAAATCCTACGATAACCATCCCCATTCGCAAGTACGATCCAACGCATTTGAGACTCTATGTCGCTGGCTATTAGGTTTTATTTACAGTGGTTTGAAGTTGAGGAAATACGGTATGCATTGTACGTGAAGATAAATACTACTGAAGTGTCTATCGCAGGTGTAAGAATGTTTGCGAGGTATCAAACATGTAAATAAATGTACTGACTTTGATTTGATATTCTTGAAACGTTTGTTATAGCAAACAAATTGAAGAAATAAATATCTGATGACGTCGTTGGTACATACATTTTTGATGCTATTGTAAGTAGTTTTCGAAATTGTGTTATAGGAATCAAAAATGGTAACGCAAATGTAGATATTCTTAAAAATATGTAATCATCAACATCAGTCTGTAAACGTCCATTTATTACTTATCGCTTTAACCAATGCATTACTGAGACCATCAAATGGGTCAAACCTTGGACTCTCTTGGACAGGGATACGAAACCAGAATCTTGGGATCTCATACAGATTCCATAAAACCTAAACTGCTGCATACCTTAGCCCCAATTTAATTACACCTAAATAATCAACGATGCGTGAGCGCAGTGAAAGTGTCATAACTTGTTCTTATTTCGAGACGTTGCATAATTTGGACCAAAGCGACTCTGAGATTCGGCGACACTGTCACCAGCCCCGGTAGCCGTGATCGTCTAGTGGTTAGGACCCTACGTTGTGGCCGTAGTAACCCAGGTTCGAATCCTGGTCACGGCAGTGATTCACTGTCGCGGCGGGGCATTATTTTTAATTTTTAATGAATCTTTGATTAGATCTTTGCTTTCTCTTCAAGATTTTCTCTATGCGTGACTTAAAGGCTAGCTAATAGAGAAGGCTCCTGGCCTCAGGTGCTTCTTCTATGCTATTCTTTTCCCCACCGAGCTCGAACCTGGTCAGTGACGTCGTACCGGGAGGGCGCCACTACGTCCTCCCGTGCCGAGGTGTGTCGCCATTCTTTTAGGCGGCGCAGCGCTACTGAGCTAAGGTGTTGAGACGAGACCCGACGGGCATCCCGATCCTCCTCAGATGAGCGCTCGTAGCTGATCACGGTCAGGTTCAGTGGGTATTCTCCGTTTTAGGAGTGAGTCCCACATAACTCGGATGTCCCATACCTAGCGCCCTGGTGTATGCGTCAAGGCATTTTTGAGGTAAAAAAAAAAATGTGCGGGTCCGTTACTGCACACAATCTTTGATGTTCTATCTTCGCGATGTTTTCTGTCATATTAAGAGTGTCGAATATGTACATACTAGCTGCTGCCCGCGGCTCTGCCCACGTGAATATTCGTATAAAACATAGCCTATAATGTTAATCCAATGTTTAAGCTATACCTATGCCTGTGAAGTTTCATTAAAATCCGTTCGGTAATTTTTGCGTGAAAGAGTAACAAACATCCATCCATCCATCTATCCATCCAAACAAACTTTCGCATTTATAATATTAGTAGGATGAATTTCAGAACTTTCGTACTACGTGGTGAGGGTTAATTCAAATTGAAATAGTTTATATCAAACATGTGTCTATGTGTACAGCAAATGCACCCTGCAAGGCGGTCTACTGTCGTAGTTAACTGCCTTCTCGTATGGAATGGTCTTGACCTTAACCATCGAAACTTTTATCAATCGCTATCATTCGATATATTTTTTTTTATAGTAGCTCGACATAATGGCTTCCCTTCGCCTGATGGTAAGCGAAAGAGAATCCCTAGTCGCTGTGACAACTGGCAAGTAACTGGTTAGTTACCTGTCAGTTGCCACTGCCATGCCGGCCCAACTCTAACCCCCCACGTGCTCCGAAAACCCTACTCATCAGCAGAAACACGACCTGGAGGTCATTTGACTGCGGTATTCTATAGGGTGGAGGTCCTTCCCCGGACGGGCGGCTCAATTCGAGCGAAGATTCGCTATGCCCTACCTATCTCATATTGCCATCTACCACGACATTCTAAGTCGCCAGTCAATTGTTCGATGCGCTTACGCAACCGATCTGTTGTAATTGCATTGAAAAGTGGCCCACTTGTAAAAGTAAATCGACTTTTTCGTCGGCTACAGTACCAGCCCCGGTAGCCGTGATCGTCTAGTGGTTAGGACCCTACGTTGTGGCCGTAGTAACCCAGGTTCGAATCCTGGTCACGGCAGTGATTCACTGTCGCGGCGGGGCTATATTTTTTTTTTATTTGTGGGTCGTAGAAGGCGACTGAGGGTATATCAATAAACGGGCAGCAGACACCTGGGTACAAATAAAACCTACTGCGGTCACCACCCGTCTGCCAAGCGTGGTCACTAAGGCAATTCCCCCCAAATGACAATTGTCATTTGTACGAGGCCTACCGTTTTAAGAGAGGTAGGGCATAGCGAATCTTCGCTCGAATTGATCTGCCCGTCCGGGGAAGGACCTCCACCCTATAGAATACCGCAGCCAAATGACCTCCGGGTCGTTCTTCTGCTGGTGAGTAGAGTCTCCGGAGCTCGTGGGGGTTAGGGTTGGGCCGGCATGGCAGTGGCAACTGACAGGTAACTAACCAGTTACTTGACAGTTGTTACAGCGACTTGGGCTTCTCTTTCTCTTTCCATCAGGCGTAGGGAAGCCATTATGTCGAGCTACTATAAAAAAAGACCTATGTTCAGTATGAACATTTCCAGGCTGTTGATAATAATAGCTTATTAAATCAGATTAACAAACTAAATAAATAAATACTTTTAATTTCGATATTGGTTCTGTTTTCTATAATCTATTCACCTGATATTGTGATTCTATATCTGAGAGACGACATCTATTGAGACTTTTTTACTTGCAATTCGTTTGTGCGCTTACGCAACCGATCTGTTGTGATTGCTGTGAAAAGTGGCCCAGTTGTAAAAGTAAATCGACTTTTTCGTCGGCTACAGTACCAGCCCCGGTAGCCGTGATCGTCTAGTGGTTAGGACCCTACGTTGTGGCCGTAGTAACCCAGGTTCGAATCCTGGTCACGGCAGTGATTCACTGTCGCGGCGGTGTAACATTTATTTTTATTTTGAATCACTCTTCGGGGTATATATCCTGTTTTCATATCTAGTTATCCTCAATAAAAGACTCTGGAAGAGGTCGTTTACAGCTATAAGATGTAGTAGATGGGATGTAAGGGAGCGACCCATCATCTTTTCTCTCCAAGCCAACCTCACCTGCCCGTGGTGCATCCTGCCGAATAACGAACGAGGCGCTGGCAGCCGACTGGTGGCGGTATAACCATCACGATAGAAGGCGTAGCTAAATACCACGGGCCGATGACGGGCAGCAGCGTCACCGGAGCAAGAAGCTACGCTCTGCGATCGCCAACCCGCCTGCCCAGCGTGGCGATTATGGGAATATCCTCCAGAAGTTTGCCCTCGAACAACTGGAGAGGCCTATGTCCTGCAGTGGACTGATGATGATGATGATGATGATGACAGTCATAAGGTTGCCTTTCTAAGACAAGTGTGTTGTTATATCGGTGTTAAATAGTTTGGACGTGTACCACATCGGGTAAAAGAGCCATCGCATCGGGACAGTGAAAAATTTTATCCTCAGAATAACAATATTTTTCAGTAAGAAATCCATCCCAAAAACTCTCACCCAACTGTCCGATCGATCCTTCATTCTCACCTTTAATTAATTATCGGTGCCATAATTCGATACCGCTTCCTCCATTACATCTTTTCGGAAGACAATCTCATTATGGTAAATATCTTCAGATGATAATAGGATCGCCCGTGTAGAACGTTTCAATTTAAGCTTAGGTACATAACAAGGCAATTTTGTAATAAATACTTCAGAAATGCCTCTCATAAACAAAACATAATTGAAATATCACAAAGGCTTCCGATGAGGAGGTAATGCTAAGATTTGGTTTAGTTTAGACGGCTTCGTTGGTCTTGTGGTTGGTGCCACCTGACATCGAGAGGTCCCGGGTTCAAATCCCGGGTTATTTGCAGCTGTGCTGTGACTGAATTTTACGGTCAACAAATTACTTAGTGCTCAGGAGTGAATGGGAATGTTCTGAAGAATTGTTTGGTTTACTGCCTGCAGCTGAGTTTCTTAACCGCACCACACGTAACGTAACCAACTGGAATTCCATCCTCAACATCTGGCTGGCGATCCTGGACTATACGTTTTATGAAGAACTTCTTGCCTTGCGCCTCGGTTTTGTGGAACCAACTTCCTGCGACAGTCTTTCCGAACAGCTGCGAATTGGGAACCTTCAAGAAACGAGCGTTTTCATATTAAAAAGGCAACTCGGCTAGAGTTGCGAGTGTCCATGGGCGGTGTCGACTGGTTACCATCAGGAATCACACTTGCTCGACTGCGCCTCTCTCATAAAAAAGCAATAGGGATGTTTCCAGGGTCAAAATAAACATTATATTTAATCCGTATTTTAGATTATAAAAATATATTGGACACGTATTTTTCCTTTTTTTCATTTAAACAAAAAATAACAAAGATACAAGGCATCAAAATGTAGGAGTGGGGGTCTTGGACGTCACTCATTTGCGAAAAAACACCCAAAATCTGACGTCACGCGTAATTTTAATGGGCTATATCTTTCTAATTTACAAATGATAATACGTGTCTTTTATTTTTTAACAATCTAAAAGATGGACTAATTACTTTTTTTCGGCAACTGGCCTATTGGCGGTGATATACCTACCCCCGTACATGGGATAGCATGTTAAGCCGTTGATCCTGCGCACCATCTCTCTCCGGTCGTATCGAACTAATGGTCCTCTTCCTCCGGTCGAAAGGTCGTGTGGAACTAATAAATCTTTCCGTACAAAATGCATGAATAAACAGGAAACTTACAGCTCACTAAAATTGTGTCATTTGACCGGAAAAGCATTTAACATTATTTGTATAACGGCTTAAATATTGACATTTCCCGTGCGAATATTATCCTTCTGCGATAATCGTATTTTCAGGCATATATTGTAAAACAAAAGGCTGGTTAGGGCTACCACTCGTATAGATTTTTACAGCCAACACCAGTGGTGCAACTATATCATTCGAGTCCCGGGGCAAATACGTCAGAACTATACTAAATATGGAATACATAAATGTTGGGAAGAGATCTTCTTTTGACAGGGGCCCCTTACAGCTCGTGGCTATTTGTCGATTTGTGGCTATATACCGACTCTGAGACTGCTAACTAACTAACTAGATCGGCGCAGTGACCCAAGTTGAGTCTTGGCCTTCAATTATCAGAGCCTCCATCTAGGGCTGTCTTGCGCAACCTCCTGCCTGCTATCCGCACGGACTGCCACTGAGTAATTTTCAAAAACCAGTAATTATTCTCATGTAATTTTATTATATCTAGCCCACCAGCTTTTAAGTAAGAGTTAAAAGAGGTAGGGCATAGCGAATCTTCGCTCGAATTGGGCCGCCGTCCGGGGAGGGACCTCCACCATATAAAATGCGGGTCGTGTTTCTGCCGGTGAGTAGGGTTTCCGGAGCTCGTTAGTGTTGGGCCGGCATGGCGGTGGCAACTGACTGGTAACTGACCAGTTACTTGCCCGTCGTCACAGCGACTTGGGCTTCTCTTTCGCTTTCCATCAGGCGTAGGGAAGTTATAATATCGAGCTACTATCATCATCATCATCAGCCCACATCAGTCCACTGCTGGACATAGGCCTCTCCCAAGGTTCGCCACTGTGCTCGATTTTGAGCTACTATATAATAAAAAAATATTAATGGCTTGAACTGGGAGTCAGACGGGCACTTACCGCCACTAGACCAAAGAGGTCGGGTCGTTAATGTTTATGAGTGGCAGCCCTAATGTGTAAATGTTAAATTAATCTAATATCCGTTGTTTAATGTTCCGCCGGCAGCGGGCGTGGGCTTCGACAATGTATGCATAATTAACGGCTCATCGGACGGATTAATAACGTCCCTACAACCGTTAATAAGTAATGCTAACGCGAAATACGGCCGGTACATGGGTGTCGACCGCCAAAGTAGGTGTTAATCTTAGAATGGGGATGTTTCCAGGGTCAAAATAATTACATTATATTTAGTCCGCATTTTATATTATAAAAATATATTAGACACGTATTTATCCTTTTTTCATTTAAACAAAAAATAACAAAGATATAAGGCATCAAAATTTAGGAGTGGGGGTCATTGACGTTACTTAGTGGCGTAAAAACTCCCACTCTGTGACGTCACGCGTAATTTTAACGGGCTATATCTTTGTAATTTTTTGGTCTAATTTACAAATGAAAAAATACGTGTCTTTTATTTTTGAACAATCTAAAAGACGGACTAATTACATTTTTTACGGAAACAGGCCTATTATATAGGAATAGAAAATATTTATCACAACAATTACAAAGAGAAATGGTTTTTTCTACATTTGCATAGCATAGTGGCCTCCCATTGCCTAACTGAGAGCGATAGCGACCTAAATCGCCGTGGTAACGGACAAGTAACCAATTCAATTACTCTGTTGCCACTGGCATACCGAAACACCACAATATCATGTATCATGTAGCATTCATTACCATACTATATCATGATAGAACTGTCTTAGTTTAAAAACGTAACTTCAGGCCTTGCCAACGATGCGAATGCACCATCGTCATTATCATGCAAAAAAACACAAACGACCAAAACTAAAAAGCGATAAATAACGTAAGTAATTCTATCCTTAATACATAATTATTTAAATATTACAATTATCACTTATTTTTGAAGTCGGTGCCAGCCTCTCGGTACCTAACGTAGACTGTTGTTGATAAAAAAAAAAAAATTATACATACAGACGAATTGAGAACCTCCTCCTTTTTTCGAAGTCGGTTAAAAACAGCAATTTAGTTGCGGGTTCTCCTGGAAACTATTGCTATAAAAATAAGTTCAGGCTAGATGCGAAGCACTTCTAATTACTAATAGGTACATGAACTTTATCAATACTAGCTGATAAAATATAACGATATGTGAAATATATCAATATCAGTGGATTTGGAAAGCGTATTCTAATTATGCTGACGAATCCGCTAATATTTATTTTTTATAGTAACTCGTCATAATGGCTTCCCTACGCCTGACGAAAAGTAAAAGAGAAGCCCAAGTCGCTGTGACAACGGGCAAGTAACCGATCTTTCGTTTCGTTACCTGTCAGTTTCCACCGCCATGCCGGCCCGACTTTTCCCCCACGAGCTCCGGAAACCCTACTCACCGACAGAAACACCGGTGGTCATTTGGCTGCGGTATTCTATAGGGTGGAGGTCCTTCCCCGGACAAGCGGCTCAATTCGAGCGAAGATTCGCTATGCCCTCTCTCCTTACATATTAAAAAATGTCCATCCAATCAGCCACTTTTGGAATGCTAGTTCTTATATTATGCTATCTTATTATCCCCATTCAGCTGTTTAACATCACAAAGTGTGAAGCAACCAGTACTGCTAAAGTAATCTAGCCTAAATTGGAGCCGCTTCAAAATCTAATTTAGCCAGTCTCGACGGTCGAGCAGAAAGTAGAATGAACACTGGATAGTGGATAAAGATTCCGAAGCATTTTTGCTGCGAATAAAGACGTTAGGTGTCTTGAGTGAATTTTAAAGTTTAAACTATTCTCACAATGACTAGACTGTATTTTTTAAAGTGTTGGAGTCTTTCCAGACGGGGGAATTACAGTAGAATGTTTTTTTTTTTTATAAGAAGAGCTTTCTGGATGACCTCACACCTGATGATAAGCGGTCGTGAGGTCCGAAAGTTAGGTCGACAGGCATAATAAAACAAGCCCATTGCCATTTCACGCCCCTCCTAAAGAACCGTGGATTGTTTTTTTCTTTTTAATGTTTATTAAATAACGTTTTTTAAGAGTCTGATTACACGAGTTCTTTATACATTGTCCGTGGTATTTCGGGATTTAGAATAGGACCACCCCATTTCATCCCTTACATCGTAGGAGACGACTAAGAGAATATCAGGAAACGGGCAACAATGCTTACCTGTGTACAAATAAAACCTACCACGGTCACCAACCCGCCTGCCACGCGTACGAAAGCAAATTCCTCCAAATGGCAATAGGGAATATGCATGACTTTTTTTATGGATTTATTGAGATCTTTTATCTTCCAGATACATAAATATCGAAGAATTTTTAAATTATCTTTTCCATTAAGTGAGTTATAAAGCGTTAAAGTTATTGCTTAGACAGAGAGATCCGACGCGGCGGATGACGTCACGTACCGTGAGCGCCGTACTAACTCCATAGAAAAATCTGTTTCGCGAGAGAGAGACGGATATATTTGCTTTCAACTACTGTATTTCGCCCATTATTCAACCAATTTTGATTTTGTTTTCACTGTTCGTAGTAGATTTTGATCTATTTTACGATAAATTAGTAAATACCTGAAACTATTTTTCATGCATATTCCCTATTGTTATCTTTTTCATGCCATGAAAAAGATCTATCATAATATGATTGTATTAGTGAACTCGGTCGTAGCATTCCCTAAGAATGCTCGTAAGTACCATACCCAATTATGTTCTCATGATTCCCAAAACTAATTCAACTTCCGAACCTACTTACTTCGAAACTTGTCTAGAGTTATCTCGATGGAAGACGAATTGTTTGATTTAGACAAATGGATTTTATGTAACTTTGACGGTGGAATTAATGATTGATTTCCTATTTCCATACCTGAAGATAAACTTCCTACAACGAAGGTATCATTTTGGAACATAAATCAATCGAATGAGGGGCCTAGCATAACAGAAATTATATCAAGTATAAAAGAGTCCTTTTTGCGTTAAAAGTGTGTCTTGGGCGACGAGTAGTATCCATGATTTGTAATGGGTACGTCAGCGCATGCGTTCTTGAATACGCAGCAATAAGCAGTGTGCCTAACACGAACATTTTCGAAAAAGTATGCGTTACGTTACCGTAAACATTTGTATGAAACTTGGTACAGCGCCCCTATCATGCGTAAGAGGTACCTACTAAGTTTACGTACGTTAACGTAGTGAAAATTATCGCCCTGTTTACGGTTATGTCCACACAGTTCATGTCCAATAGGCGTTTTAATGTATTTTTAACCGACTTCGAAAAAAGGAGGAGGTTCTCAATTCGTCTGTATGTATAATATTTTTTTTAATTTTTTTTTTTTATGTTTGTTCACCGATATTTCCGTCAATTATGGATGGATTTCAAAAAATTTTCGACAGTTCGACAGAGGACACTTCCGAGGTGGTCCCATTATCACCAAGTCAGGATCTGATGATGGGATCCTGGAGAAATTGAGGGTAACAACCGAAAATTGTATGCTCATATGGTGTTTTTGTTACGTAATCATATTTTACTCAGGTATATGCTTCCGGGCGTCAACATCTGGTGCTGATGATGAAGCCATATAACTCCTTAACGGTTAGGAGTTAGGGGACAGTACTGACATTGGTCGATATTAACCTAGGTAGTGGTATGTACTTATGCAGGGCTAATAGGGCAGGTGATTTGGTAAGTGATATGCTTGATTCTAGATCGCAAAGTCTTCACTTGACTTACAGCAATTTTTTTCATTCCTAAGTAAAACTCTTAAGGACATTAATTAGCCTTTATTCAAGGTCACAGCACATTAACGCAACTAAAAATAGAGAAATAAAATTATTTTTAAAAAAAAATTAAACCGACTTCAAAAAAAAACACAAACGACCAAAACTAAAAAGCGATAAATAACGTAAGTAATTCTATCCTTAATACATAATTATTTAAATATTACAATTATCACTTATTTTTGAAGTCGGTGCCAGCCAACAAATAAATGTTGATAAATGTATATTGTCGTGTGGATTTGCCGGCCGCACGCGTCATACAACAACAGTCTACGTTAGGTACCAAAAGATGGCACCGACTTCAAAAATAAGTGATAATTGTAATATTTAAATAATTATGTATTAAGGATAGAATTACTTACGTTATTTATCGCTTTTTAGTTTTGGTCGTTTTCGAGTTAGTTTCTGGGGAAAACGCGCCATCTAACGTCACTACATATCACCTTGTCTCTTCATTACCTACTGCAGCTCAGTCCTATAGGCCAACTGTCGTGTCGCAGAAGTTATACGTCGAGCGAGATCGGTAGAAAATTGTGGGTAACACGATCGCGCCGAGGGATTTCATGCATGATGCATCGGCGCCACTCCACAGTAACGCAATTTGAGCGGGAAGCGCTCCATTTTTGCGGGAAACTACTCGAAATGCGACAAACAAGGAGTGCGCTTTATAGCTCGATTGTGGGTCAAGGATAGAACCGATATACCTATATACTGTGAAATTGAGATCGCTTTTAAACACCATTTATAAGTATAATCTGCGACCGCCTGCCCAGCGTGTCGATTATGGATAAAGCCCCCAGATGTTTGCTCAAAATGGCGAACAACTGGAGAGGCCTATGTCCAGCAGGCTGCGATAGACTGATGAAGATAATCTTGCTTGTTCTTTGCTTGACGATGGTCTGGAAAACACCTACTAAAAGATCGCAGTGAATATAAGAGTGGATAACATACCTTCCGAAAAGTACTAATTAATAAAGCTAAGAGTATACTCGTAGTACTCACGTTAAGTTAATGTATATTAGTCATAACTTCTCGTCTTGTTGGTCTAATGATCGCAAGTGCCTACTAAGAATCGAGAGGTTCAAACTTCAAAGCTTCGAATTCCAGGTCTGACCAAACATCATAACTTTTTTTAGAAATTGCTTAGTAGCAGTTCCAAAGTCCTGAAGTAAACAGTGATATGAAAGTTCGTGCAGCAGAAAGCACGTTAAGCCATTGATCCTGTTTAGACGTCTCTCAGGTCATGAACTTTTGTCACATTGGGTTATGAGAATGAAAAAAACAAATCTCACTTATTGCCCTTACTGCCCCCTTATAGGCTGGCCTTTGTGGTTGAAATTTACGTAAAATTTTAATTACTTTATTCAATGTTCATTTGCTATCCAACCACGTTGCTTGTACACATTACGTAAATTTAATTAGATTTTACTTAGCAGGACGAACAGAAAGCTGTATTCCTCGAAATTCTATCTGAAACAATGTTGAGCCACGTTCGTTCCTAGGTTCTAGAACTGACTCACTCATCTCGAATATTACATTAATTCCTCAGTGCAGCGGTTAAAAGCGAATACTTTGTAAACTTGTAACAACTTCTTTCACTAAGCCTGCAGCTTTACCAGTCTCGCGAACGAGGTAGTTCTCGACACCTCGGAGTGACTCGGATTATTAAACTTTGTAGGGATTTACACCGGTGGAAAAAATAGGTCAACCTGGCTCACGGATGCTTTGTGAATGCTTAGCCTTACTTTAGCTCTGAGATGAGTTATAACGTGTGATACTTATTGCTAATTTTATTAATATCAGTCTAAAGGGGTGCATAACATAAAAAAGCTATTATTTTGACAGGCTCGGTGGCTCATTTGGTAGTGACCTCTGCCCTCTAAGCCAAGGCTCGTGGGTTCGATTCCCGCACAGTACAAACATTTGTGTGCATGAACATGTCTGTTTGTATTGGTCTGGGTGTTTTCTATGTATAATATGTATTTGTTTTCAAAAAAAATGTATCAAAGTCAATTTATCAGTTGTCTAGTACCCATAATACAAGCTTTGGCTTAGTTTGGGGGTGGCGCTGTGAGGCCCAGCGTGGCATGTCTTGGGTTATTTATTTATGTGCATAGAATAGGTTTTATGCACTCCTGTGCATTCATATGTAGGAATTACATACAGCCTTATAACTTTTATCTTTATTGTATTAGCAGAGCTATTACTATTATTTTTAACAGAATGTAAATCTTAATTTTTAGGGATTATTGGATGATTTCAGTGACTTGCACATAAATTCATCGTACTGATATTTACTTCGTATGTTTAACTACAAAAATTAAAGGTAGCATCACTCATGTAAATTCTAAACATCTGTCTATCTCATATAGGTTACCTGTTAGATTTTAGCCAAATCCTGAGAAGCATCCTCACATATTACAATTGCCTTTCTATCTAATTAGCCACATACAGTCATTTTATCTAATTACAAAATTAAGTAAGGAATTGCAACACGATAGGTAGTAATCAATACTCAACCTGACCTAATTTAGACCACAGAGTTCATTCCTGAGGGTCACAGCACTCCTATAAACTCGGAAACGGTTCGCAACCATATCAACTCGAGCATTTTAGAATATAGATGTTCGTACGAAAGCTGAGTAAGCAGAAGTTATTCGACTTACAGATAGATTACTGACCTGTAATCAACTTTGACTGGCTCGGTGGCTCAATTGGTAGTGAGTGACCCATGCCTTCTGATCCAAGAGTCGTGGGTTCGATTCCCACTCTGGAAAAACATTCATGTGATGAACATTTGTGTTTGTTCCATTTTTGGGTGTTCATATTTGTATTTAAGTATTTTTGGGTGTTTATATTTGTATTTAAGTATTTTATGTGTGGTATCTTCGTTTTTCTGATACCTATAACACAAGTGCTTAAGCTTCTACTTATTTTTGGATAAGAGCAATGTATGTGATGTTGTGTGATATTTATTTATAATTTATAACATAGGTAGATAGGTGCTTAAGTACCTACTTCCTATCTATGCTATCGTAATCCGATAAGTCAACAGCTCCGCACCATCCCAGTACGATCAGGCACAGTGCCAATGAGTTAACGTGATTTCCTTTATGGGTTGCAGCACCTAAGTGCAGATGTCATCGCCAACTTCCTTACATGATTAGGTACATGATACTAATACTGAGCATAAGCCTACTTTTTACTTGGAAATTGGAATCAATGAAAGTAACACAAATATGTGAGGCGACTAAGTTTTAGTTAAGACTGGCTCGGTGGCTCAATTGGTAATGACCCCTGCCTTCTGAACCAAGGGTCGTGGGTTCGATTGCCACCCGGGACAAACATTCGTGTGATGGATACTTGTGTTTGTTCCTTGTCTGGGTGTTTATAATTTGTATTTAAGTATTTATTTGTGGTACCTTCGTTGTTCTGATACCCATAACACAAGTGCTTAAGCTACTTACTTTGGGATTAGAGCAATGTATGTGATGATGTCTAAAAAAAAAAGTACAAAAATTCGAGTAAATAATGATAGCTCGATATGTGACGCGTCTCTCACATTGTGAACTATACAGTTTGTAGTTAATAGGTAATAATTATACAATTGTTATTTGATTTTACTTAAATAATACAACATTAACACCCAGACAAAGAACTAACGCAAATTTTGGCCACATGAATTTGGTGCTATGTGGTGATCGAACCCTTATAGGGTTAGGTTAGCATAGCATAGCACACGTTCAGAATGCAGGGTCAGCATCAAATGAGCACTTGGGCCAGTCACTACATTAATGCCTCCATAATTTTTGACGCAAATAGAACTTACAAGTTTTTGGTATTCGAAACGGGGAACTTCTATAGGTAAGCTTCGTTTGAAACCACTGGTCCAATGAGTTATACAACAACAACACTACCTAGGAATATAACAAAGCATCAGCTCCAACTACTTTCGTAAGTCGCTAGTTTGCTGGCAAATAAAATGTCAAGAGTTTCAGTAAACCTGAGGCGAAATTGCATTTCGCCCGCGAGCCCTCCGCGCAATAACAGCCACTTTACACGCGAATTCACACTTGCATTTTTCAACACTTATTAGAGAGAATATTATATAAAGAACATTATTTAACACAGTATCTTAGGGTCATGACTAGATCTTAGTTTAAGGTAGGGCAGCCGTGCTTAGGTTTAGGTACTGGTAGGGCGGAAGAAATAGGCGTAGGTAAGTAAGTATTATTAAATGGTTACAGAATGGTGTTGTAGATATAGATATAGCCTAATCTCGGTTGTACCGTACTCTTTATAAGTACAGTTTATTTTTCTTTATATCTTGGCATTGGCATGTTCTTATATTCAATTTTAATATTTTAATGTCTATTGTGTTTTGACTGCTACTTGTTTACAAACACTCAAAGTAACAACATCTAGGTATATACTTATAATGAAACTGTAGAGAAATAAATTCTAACCACTTAGCACGCTCTTTAAATCATAACAAATGGTATTTTACTGGAGTAGATCATTGCCTCACAATACATCATGAATACGACCATAGAGTATTTATTTTTAAAAGACCACATATCACTGATTTGCCGTATTCTGTAAAAGTTCTAATTAATATTCTATTAGGTACCTACTTACCGTCCGATGTAGTGTCCGTCTAGATTACCTATGTATTTTGATAATCAATAATCAGTAGGTACCCATTACTATATTAAAAAATAACAACTACAAAAATACTACATATAGAAATAATTAAATAGTAGTAATAACTTATAACATTTTTAATTGATTTTATTATCGAGACAACATTTTCGCTACGGGCAAAGCAACTAAGAACACAGTGAGGTTGTAGGTAAGCAATAAGTTTGAAAGCGATGATTTTGCAGTTGTTAAAGCTTTAGGAGTTCGATATCATTACTGTTTCTGTTCAAATCGAAGTGATATTACTATGGTAGGTATAAGTCGGTATTATACCTGCCCATTTATAAGAATCTCGACAAATGGAATAGGTAATAAATAATAGGCAATTCAGTAATGGTATTACAATTCAGCCTTGGACTCCGGGGCTCTTAAATTTATTTATGACGATCTGTCGCCTCTTAAGTTAACCTAGATTGAGATTATTGCTACTTAGAAAGGACATAGTACCTACGTATTATCTGTTTCCTAAAGCCTCTTTTAAGGACAGGCTGGCTTACAAGCAAAGACGCAGTTGGTATTTAATCTGGGTGTGAATTGAGCGCCTAACCTTTTTTTCTGAGCCAAGTGTCGTGGGTTCGATCCCCGCACTGCATAAACATTTATGTGAATTAACATATCTGTTTGTAATTGGTCTGGGTGTTTTATATGTATAATATGTATTTATTAAAAAAAAGTATCTAAGTAAGTTTACTTCAGTTGTATAATAGGTACCCATAGTATAAGCTTCGGCTTAGTTTGGAGCTAGACGGCGCTGTCTAGCTCAGGGTGACATGTCTTGGGGTATTGTGGTATATACAGAAATCAGTTTTTGAATCCTCAACACTCCAAGAGACTGTAGGTGACTGTACGTATGTGGGATTCACCCTACCTTGAGATAAAAAGTAGCATGCTCCTTTCTATAAAGCTTGGCTCTATCACCTATGTAAGCAGAAAAAGCTTCGAGTTGCTGCTCCCAATGCCCCGGACTCACGTTTCATCTGTGACTTATGTGGCAAAAGATGTGCTGCCATCGAACTCTGCACAGTCATAAAAGAAAATGCAGCACGCTACATCGAACCTAAATTAGGCATAACAACCATCATCTGATAATATGTTGTAGCCAATAAGTAGGATAATAGGTTACTTGTATGGGTTCTTAATTTTATAACTTGTATCATCATCATCAACCTATCCCAGGCCACTGCTGGACAGAGACCCCTCCAGTTGTTTGCTACTTCAAGGAAACATCTGGAGACTTTACCTATAAAGGGCAGCGCAGACAACAGACTATTGCAATTATATGCAGTAACGCACAAAAATCTGTCGCAGATATTTCACTGACTCAACGCACACGACGCACATCTTCGATCAATCTGTCGGCAGACCTAGACGCTCTTTTTAAATGTCTCAGACGCAGACTCTATCGCACAAAAAGTGTGCCGTCTGCGCTGCACCTAATCGCCACACTGGGCAGGCGGGCTTGCGATCGCAGGGCGTAGCTCCTCGCTCCTCGTGAAGCTGCCGTCCAGCGTGATGATTATACCGCCACCAGTCGGTTACCAGAGCTTCGTTTGTTATGCAGGATGCACCACGGGCAGATAAAGGCAATAGGTCGTAAGATGATAGGAGGCTCCCTTACATTCCAATTTGTCTAAAGCATGGTAATAATTTCATTTGCAACTTTGTCACACTGTCGTTAACACAATTTTAATAAAAAAGTTCACTTTGACAGCCAAAAGTAGGTCATCCTTTCAAACTCGAATAAAAGTGAAATAAGGGCGGACAACAATTTAATAACTTTCAAAGTAAGATTGACGTTTTGTACAACGAGGCGGGTGCGTTTGAAAAATATTGGATTCTGTACATGACTCAAGTCAGACATACTTTTTAGACACAGCATTTCCCCTAAGACCAGTTTTGACGACCAGATTGGTTTAGTGGCAGTGAACGTTGCTTCTGACTCACTGGTTCGATCCCCGCACAGTCCAGGTATTTGAGTGCATGGACATGTCTGTTTGTATGGGTTTACCACTTTTTTTCATAGTAGCTCGACATAATGGCTCCCTTATGCCTGATGGAAAGCGAAAGAAAAGTCCAAGTCGCTGTGACAACGGACAAGTTACTGGCCAGTTACCTGTCAGTTGCCACCAACATGCCGGCCCAACCCTAACCCCCACGAGCTCCAGAAACCCTCACTACTCACCGGCAGAAACACGACCCGGAGGTCATTTGGCTGCGGTAGGTATTCTATAGGGTGGAGGTCCTTCTCCGGACGGGCAGCTCAATTCGAGCGAAGATCCGCTATGCCCTACCTCTCTTAATCTCTCTAACTATATAAGTATGAATAGAAATAAAAAAAAACCATAGTTATCAGTTCATATTCATTTTCGACGTATAGCTATGGTGGTTTCGTTACGAAAAGACAGAACCATGAAAACAAATCACGTTTCTCGTAAGTGGCGTCTTTAATGCCAGTGTTCCATATTTTTCGCAAAGTTGCGTGGGTATAGAAAAGTCATTAATTTCCACGGAGAATTTTATTTTCCGAATTTCAAAGTTGTCCCATTGTGAAACTTGAATGGATACGATGAATAACACCTGGGCTGTTACGAGGGTGATTCAAAGGATTTTCTTTCAAAGGTTTAAGGCTGGTAAATTTGAAGTTAAATTGTCACCTTCATACTTTACTTTGTATTTTTGTTTATACCACTTGGTTGGCAAAATAGCGGAGATCTAACCCTCCACAAACTACAGGCTGTATGTCGAAGGATGAACCAAAGTGGTCTTCAAAATATAAATGCGTTGGAAAACGCGCGTCTCTCCGAAGGTTGCGTGGCCCATGCTTGTGACGCCATAATATTAAGTCTTAAACGGGTGGATTTTAATGAACTTTTATCCATCTTTTTTATTTAAGGACAGGTTTTTTAGAAAAGTTTTTTTTTATAGAAGCTCGAAATAATGGCTTTCCTGCGCCTGATGGAAAGCAAAAGATAAGCCCAAGTCACTGTGATTACTGGCAAGTAACTGGTCAGTTACCTGTCAGTTTCCACTGCCATGCCGGCCTAACCCTAACCAAACTCCGGAAGCCCTACTTACCAGCAGAAACACGACCCGGAGGTTTAACATATATTTTTAAAGCCGGCAATTATTTTACAAACTGAATGTTTTTTCTTCTAATTTGGAATCAATCTGTACAAAGCTTTATTTCTTTCCCTGTCAAAGTAGGAATACTTATTATCATTATTTACGTGAAATTTTGTAGGTAATCATATTGATTACATTTCTTCCAAATTGAAGCTGACCGGCATTTGTAACAGGTGTGCTGAGAACAATCGTAGCAAAGCATTTTATTGACATGGATTTATATTGTTACAATATAATCTGCATGGGTATGCTGAAAAACACCTATAAATTATTTTATTTGTTTCCGAAATATGTATAATACAGATCCTTACACTGTCTGTGTGAGTTCAGAATCTTAACAAGTAAAAGCCTTTATATACTTACTTTTATTTTTTTGTACACACTTAGAACTAGGCAAGCAATAGAATAATTTAACGGCCTTGTCATCTGACTATGATAGTCAGATGACAAGGCCATAATAAAACAAAAATATACCTAATATAATTTAAAATCTACCCTGTTTACATACCTACTTATTTTAATAAATACTATTATATTATAGTTTCTTAATATTATGCATCTTATTGGCGATAAACGATGAGTCAAAACAGGAGTTAATATCTACCTATCCCAAGGAGTTTATTTACAACTCAGTCAGAAGGCCTGACCGATCCGTCAAATAACTCGAATAAAATATAAGTAGATGTTTGAAGTTGTACACGGGGACGCTTCATACGGAAAGTCACAACTTAACGTCCTCAACAAATTGTGGTTTGTTGTCTACATTTAAAAGTAAACCTTTCGACAACCCTGTTGGATGAAAATAAACGGACAAAACATTTAATGGCCCAAAAGTTTTCTCGCTCTCATCATAAAGTTGCCAAAATAAGTTGGTGTCAATCCCAGCCAGGAAAGGGACCCACGGATGTAGGATCCTGCCCATTAACAGTTTAGAAGGATTAACTTTCTAAATGTATCGGTTAATAACTAATGGTTTTTGAGATTAAGTAAGTATCAGGTGGCTAATGGCTTATAAATTGGTATAGTTTGCCATTTCATTTTACCGTTATGGCGTCCAGGACACCATAACGGCGCTGGTATTCTGGTACATATCTCAGGATACGACTTGCATTTCCTATTGCTGCAGATTTTTATAAAAACAGGATTTCTTATACGAGTAATAAAGTATTAGTAACATAGTGTTACAATAAAGCTTGGATTAATCTTTGTCCGAGTGTTTTCTTTACAAAACCGTCTTGAACAGTTTAATGAAAGTGGCTCTTACGCTAGAAGCTTAGCCAACGTGGCGCATAAAGGGACTGTGTTCCTCATTATTCATGGAGGACGAGAAGATTAATAACGATCTTACAAGAACAGATGAAAACTGGTCGCATCTTATTTATAGATAGGTAGTAGGATAGAGACTAGGTGGGTAGTAGTAAGCTTTACTGCACAAAATGTTTAATACAATCACCGTTTGTAAGATTTTTAAATTTATAAAATTGCAACATCAAATATAAAATATCATATAGCGATTGTTACCTGATTTATCACTACTCATACTGATGACTGACTCGGTGGCTCAATTGGTAGTGACCTCTGCCTTCTGAGCCAAGGGTCGTGGGTTCGATCCCCACATTACAAATATTTGTGTGCATGAACATGTCTGTTTGTATTGGTCTGGATGTTTTCTATGTATAATATGTATTTATTTACAAAAAAATATGTATCTGAGTACGTTTATCAGTTGTATAGTACCCATAGTACAAGCTTTGGCTTAGTTTGGGGCTAGGTGGCGCTGTGTGGACCAGAGTGGCATGTCTTGGGGTTATTATCTCATTTATAGATAGATAGTAGAATAGAGAGTAGGTAGGTAGTAGTAAGTTTTACTGCACAAAATACGACACCGTTTGTAAGATTTTAAGTTTATAAAATTACAACATCAAATATAAAATCATATAGCGATTGTTACCTGATTTATCACTAGGTACCTACTCATAATGCTATTAATAAATAAATTAAATTCTTATAACTATTTATATGCATAATAAGATCCATATGCTTAGCAGTCCTCGGCAATCAGTTACTTGCTTTGAAATCCACCAACCTTTTTGCGTCCGGGGTTGTAAAGGCATTGGTGTGCAATTAATAAGAGTTGTAATTGTCATAGTTAAATTCATACTTTCATTTTTAGAATAGAATAAAAAAACATTTATTCAGCGCACATTAAAAAAATACAGGGATGTACTAAATCTAAAAACTATCTTAACCTACAATGTTATACAATGTGCAGCCAAATTGGTATCCAATCAGTGAATGTCAAGGCATGACATAAGTCTTTATATCGTAAGTAGATATATATGCTGTCTAGCCAAGACGCTGATTTTCAGTGGAACCGGCAAGAGGGAATAACTTATTACAGAAGGACAAATCAATGTGTAGTTAAGGTTAAGTATAAAATATTACAAGAGGAAAAAATTACGATATGAGAAACAAGCAGTGTGGACAATTTAATTATGCAAAGATTTTTTCTAACGGTACTTTTAATCTATAGTTCATTCGCGTTAAGAAAATAGTGACTCATCACCGACTGCCGGCATTTCTAGCGTTTTAATTGGCTAGGGGGTGTGGCTTGGCCGATTTCTAGCGTTTTAATTGGCTAGTCGGTGATGAGTCACTATTTTCTTAACGCGAATGAACTATAGACAATCGGCGACTTAAAAGGACAGCAAATGTCAAAGTGAGTGTGTCCGCAAATTGAATTTAAGCAGCCAAGATTCCATTACATACGCTGTTAACTTAACTTCAGTAACATCATAAAGTACCTACGTGAGGTGAAACTAGAAACATTTGCACCTACTTTGAGTAAGTTACAATTTTTATGATAGTGGGGACAAACGCTTCTGAAGGCAACTTTTCTGTAACTTTTCTGCACTTTAACCATAGACTCCACGACACTAGAGGAGTCACAGATGCGTTATTAAAGTAGGCTCGATTCTTGCACTGTTGCTCAATTGGTAGTGAGCCCAAGGGTCGTGGGTTCCATCCTCATCCCGGACAAACATTCGTATGATGAACATGTTTGTTCCGTATCTGGGAATTTATATTTGTATTTAAGAATATGTTTTGATATCCTTAACAGAAATAGTCTAGCTATAATAATTACTTTGGGATCGGAGCAATGTAATAATGATGTCGGATATTGACTTAGATATAATTAAATTATAATTAAAAAAAAGTATTCCCTGTGTAAGAAAAGGTAACTGATTACATAATTAAGTTTTCCTTTATTTCCAACTAGCTTTTGCCCGCGACTTCGTCCGCGTGTTTAGATTTTTACATACAAAAGATTTTTTCCCAATAACTCCCGTTCCCGTAGGAATTTTGCAATATCGCGTTGCAAGTAAGCTTTACGTTCATTAGAGTACCTGCATGCCAAATTTTAATCATCTATCTTACGCGGTTTAGATTTTTTCATACAAAAGTTTTGCCCGCTAACTACCGTTCCCGTGGGAATTTTGCAATATCCTGTTGCAACTAAGCTTTTAGTTTACTAAGGTACGTACATCCCAAATTTCAAGCTAGACGCTTGAAACGGTTTAGATTTTCATACAAAAGGATTTTCCAGCTAATTCCCGTTCCCGTGGGAATTCGGGAATGCCTTTCTTAGTGCACCTCTACGGTATCTAAGCTACGTCTCTTCTACATTTCTAGTTTAGCCGTTTAGCCGTTTAGGCATATAAATGTCAGTCAGTAAGTCAGTCTATTTAGATTTAATTTTACCAGTAAGGCCATTTATTGAGAGAAATCAGTAGTTTTGGGCTGTGAGTTTATTTCTCGGCCTTTCAAGTTTTTTTCCTATTGAATCCCGTAAAGGGTTGATTTAGGTAAATATTTGAAGTTTTGTCTTTTTCGGAGTGGAATTTATCGAAACGCTTTCTTAGCAATAATACCTACGTCATAGTATAGCTTTATGAATGCAAAGTCTTAGCACGAACTGTTTAAAATTGACAAAATTTCATACATACTTTCATCCCCTATTTTATCCCCTTGGGGTTAGGAATGATCAAAACCCTTTTTTAGCGGATGCCTATCTCATAGTAGCTTTAAACATGCAAAGTCTCAGCCCGATCGGTTTAAACTTGATAAAGTTCCATGAACACAAACTTTCATCCCCTATTTTATCCCCTTGTAAACAGAAATTATCAAAACTCTTTTATAGCGATACCTACGTTATAGTAACTTTATGAATGCAAGTCTCAGCCCGAACGGTTTAAAATTGACAAAGTTTCATACAAACTTTCATCCCCTATTTTATCCCCTTCGGAGTAGAAATGATCAGAACCCTTTTTTATCCCCTTGGGAGTAGAAATGATCAGAATCCTTTTTTAGCGGATGTCTACGTAGTAGCTTTATACATGCAAAGTCATAGCCCAATCGGCTTAAAAGCGACAAATTATTGTACAAACTTTCATCCCCCATTTTATCCCCTTGGGGGTAGAATTGATCAAAATCCTTTCTTAGCGAGTGCCTACGCCATAACATCTACCTGTATGCCAAATTTCAACCCGATCGGTCCAGTAGTTTGGGCTGTGCGTTGATAGATCACTATGTCAGTCAGTCAGTCAGTCAGTCAGTCACCTTTGAGTTTTATATATTTAGATTCATTATTTTAATTATTTCACACCACCTAAAACATACAGACAATACACATGAAAAAAATATCAGAGCACGGAAAATTTATATTCTGATTAGCGACCAGCCCTCGCTTCGCTTCGGTATTATACATATAAACCATCCTCTCGAACTCGAATAGATAGCTCTATTTAAAAAACGCATAAAAATCCGTTGCGTACTTTTAAAGATCTGTGCACACATAGCGACTTTGTTTTCAACTATCTATGTGATAATGATAAAGTTCCAAATTACAGTATAATATGCTTTTGAATGACTCATTATAATATTCAGCAACATGTATTGTATTCACTAATGGATACAAATGGATCAGAAGTTTCGCGCTAACATTTCACTACATGTCAGCGACATGACTCGCTAATTATAAAATTAATGAGTCAGTATACTCTGGGTTCGACGTTAATTTAAGTACATGATGTGCTCTGCTCCGAAACATACAACTATTCACCTGATTAGTTAGTCTAAATGTGGAAATGAATTTGGACTTGCCATATTCATAAAACTCTAAAGTTGATCATGTAATAATGAAAATGAAAATACCTTTATTCATATAGACTTAAAATAAGTACTTATGAATCGTTAAGGTTGCATCAATTACCTAATGTAAAAATGTGAAAAAAGTAATGTAAAAGAAGCTACTGCCGTATTCGGAAAGTAGATTTCTACCGAGAAGAAACGGCAAGAAACTCTGTAGTTACTCTTTTTCAAACACAAGTATTCATCACACAATATACAATCGCATAAAATACAGTCTTACTATATATATAAAAGTTTCCATAACATATAAGTAATATTATAACAATAAACTTTAATACATCTAATTGCAGCGCTAAGTAAGTTGTGTTACGATCTTCGTCCGGTACGTTTTCTTAATCTTCAGTTTTCTCACCATTAAACTGTGGAACTGTCGTTGTAGACGGTACTTAACTCCGGTAACCTAGCTTTATGACGTCTATAATACTCATACAGCTAGATAACCAAAGATAATTAGCCATTCTACTGTTCTTCTTTAACTGCATTTGTTGATCTTCGAGCGGAGTGGAAATGTCCCTTTGGATTCTTCTTGACTTAAGTTGACTTATCTAGATGAAGAGTGGGTTTTATTTACACTGAGGGTAGGTCTTCTCTTGCATAATCGTGGTGTAGCAGATTGTTGTAGCAGACTGTTCTCTTGTTTCATATTAATGTGAAGCTTTTTATAGAATAGATGCTTATGTGTAGGTACTAAATTTAATTTAAATCGGTTTAAGAGTTTTGGTGTGAAAGCCGGACAGACAGAGTTACTTTTACATTTATGACATATCCTAAAGCTACGACGTAATATAATACAGTTATGATTGTATTATTATGGTTCAAAGAAACATTCAAGGTGTAACTCTTCTAAAACCAAAACTTTTCATTTTAATCTAATTGAAAAAATAGACTTCAATTATACAATTACGTAAATGTAAATGGATATTGTATGGCCTACTTATATGACATAATTCATAATCGATTAACATCTAACTATGCTATTATCAACGTCTTTACGAGTATCTATTACCCATTTAATAGCGGTAATAAAAATCATCTAATTTCTCGTGATAAAGGGTTGAACAATACAATAATTTACAAAGGTACAAATTAAATGACAATATAATATGTGCCGTTCATTCAAGTTGCTATTATATGTATTTATACGAATAAATTTACCTTACTGATTGCATGTTTTTCTTTTACTATATTTAAATAAAGTCATTCTTAAGCTGCACTTTCAAGTCAAATGTTTTTTTACAATTTCCTATGCACATTAAACAAAGTTAATTTAAGGCCACATTTGTCTATTTAAACATATTGCTTATAGTAAATATCTCACAATGTTCTAAATGAGCTTTTTAATTTATTTTATAATTTAAGTACGGTTAGTTATGGTAGTAAGAAATAGAGACCATCTTATTTATATGAAAATTACGGAGACAATTGGTATTTCTTCATTAAAAAGGCTGTTTGCAAGAGTATCATAATAAAAATAAAGTTAAAACTGCACTTATTATAATAATGTGATTACAAAATGGTCTTTATTCAAGCTAATAAAGGTAATAACTCAAATAACTTTAAACCTAGTCATTTATTTATTCACATGCAAATGTCTTGTATGTAAGTTGAAAAAATATTTTCTAGGCATTTTCTGTTGTGCTAAAATTGTCCTCAGTTCATTAAATTAAATAATTATGGAAAAAATGCATAAGAATTTGCTTTTATAGGTACATTCTCCTAAATCAGATGTCGATACATCAATTTATTATTATTCAGTAAACTTCTTTCGATTCATAACATTTCTGTAAGTAATATCATATAACATTTCTGTAAATATATGTAAATAAAACTTTTTTGATTTGATTTGATTGCTAATCGATCAAATCGCTTTTTCCTTGTAGTTAATTTTGTATTCATAATACATTGTCGTGTTATGGTTAACATATTGTCTAGACTTATATGTACCTCGACAACTCATAACTCTATGCATCTAAAATAGTTAGTGTTCATTTAGCATTTGCTATAGGAGTTCCTACTTAAAATGCTGGTCATGTAAGATATGTATGGACTCTTTGACCTCTTTACAAAGAAGGAAGAAATATTTGTCTTACAATTTTGATAGACTATTATGACCTTAAAGTAATGTAAGGTAATATTACTTTAAGTTATAATAGCACTCAGAACTTAAACTTTGATTGCTACTCTCAGAGAAAAGGTTATGAATAATAATATGTTGATCATAAATCCTCCATAGGTTATTTTATAAATTAATTTGAAAGTAGTTGACTTCATCCATTCAACTACAAATTAAGACAGGAGCACACAAATTGAAATTTTGATAGAATTACAAACATTTCAAAGGAACCTTTCTACACAAACAAAAATACAGAAAAATTCAAGATTTATACAATTCAACATAGTAAATTAGAAAGGACATTATTATTTATTTATTATATCTAAGCACATACAACGTAACAAAATATTATTTATTTTAATTAAAAATAAAACAAATTACTTCCAGTAGAAATATCTACGGATGCTGCCGAGATTTCGACTTTTACTCAGTATCAACAAATATTTACATTCTCTTTCTATAGCAGCTAGATAGGATTAAGATGCTGTCTTTTTGAAACCCTTGCATCCAAAGTAACCTACTTATGTGTAAATAAAGAAATTTGTATTAGTTACAAGTCCATGTTTTCTAGCCAATACTCACGTTTACCGTTCCTATGATATCTTATGTTTGTATATGACCTCCTGTCATTTGTGTAGTAGGTATCATCGTGTGTCTGCCTTGGTCCACTTTTGGCTGGTGTCCAAGATATTTCTAGTGCATCCATTCTTGACATTCCTCATTAACTCGTTTTTCTTGCCTCTTTTTCATTTGTTGATACTTCATTCCGCGAACTGACCCTGGAACGTGACAGAAGTTCTTCATTAGTCTAAATCTTAATTGAAATTAATATATTTGAAGCATCCCCTGGACTTCTATTTCATTTTGATTATGAATATTCTATAGCTTAGGCTTACGTAGTCTAGTCTAATTTTATTAACATTACTTTAAAACTTTCTAAAACCACTGTATTTAAATAAAATGTAACAATTTGGCACGTCAATTAAGCCTTTTTTCCAGTTTTAAAGGTATTATGAGTTTAAAAATTGGAAAAAAGTAAGTAGAATTATAACAACTTTCTTTAATCACTCGGAACTTTTGTCTCTAAAAAGTTTCCGCAATCCTCTAAGGACCAAGACAATTCAGAACACCAAAATTTTAAGGTATATTGATAATTCAAAGGTAAGGGTAATTATAATACTAAGTAGCACAAAAAATTTTACACCTTTACCTACTTGATGTAATTGCGATACTTGATGAAAGTGCGTATTTTAAAACTGAATATCGGCTGTGCTAAAAAACTTCTATGTTGTAGAAAAGCCGCAAGCAAAACTCAAAAAAAAATATGTACGACTACATACATTTACACTCTGGCCTTGTTAAAATAACAAATATGCATAATGTACATACAACTTTATTTCAAACACAAAAACTGGCCATCGACAGATCCACTAAATATTTAAAAATTAAGAAAAAACCAGACGTCATGTTTACCGCGCAAAAAAATCTTACGAGCCCACCGCGTTGGTCATTCAAGTGCGAATGTATTGTGCAAAGAATTCGTCAGTTGTTCGTAGGTACTTCGCGGAACTATTTGGTTAGGTTAACACACTGTTGGGTAAACTGACTAGCAGACGTAGACCTCTTACATCTTATACTCTTGCTAATGACGCAAGTGAATGTGTAAAGACTTAGACAGGTCTCCTTAGAATGGTCGCCGCAAACGCATGACCATGACAGCAAAGACGCTGGCAGAGGAAATAACGCCCTACAAAATGGAGGATGCTAGTTTTTCCTTGGTGATTTTAATCTCCAACAGATTCTTATTACGGTTTGGTAGGCCGTGATAATACAATGAGTCTATTGTTCTGTAATAATATTTAAGTCAGTACACAATGGTAGATACCTACAGCATTATTGAGAAAATTGCCTACGCTTTTTTATATCGATATTTTTATCTATTCACAATAAATGTGATTTACTTCCCTGACTTCGGTTCAAGACATTAGCTTTAAAAAGGTCGTTGAACTTCCGATATTTCAAATATTTTTAATCTCGTAATAGGTATTAATCTTTCAAAATTCTCTTACTAGGTGTAGGTACAGATATTAAAATAGATTTTTACAGAATGCATAATATGAAAGCATATACGATAGGCACCTTTTTTTAAATTCATTTATCATATTTTTCGCAGTATACCAGTTGCACCGATTTAAACTGACTTTCATAGTAGCTAATTGTAGCTATTGTTTAAACAAGATGTAATATGTAGGTAGTTCTAAAAAAATAAACGAGATTCTACGTAGGCGAAGACGTGAGTTCCAGCTAGTCTTGAGAACAAAGCATTCGGTCAAAAATAAACTTGTGACTTTTTGTCGAGGCCTTGACGGCCTTCCACAAAACGGCTCTTTCTAGTAATAGTAAAATCAACTCGTGACATCGCCGAGTCATTCATGACGCAAAAAAGAAAATGACGCAGGTATTCTATAGCACAGACGATCCTAATGACTTATTTGGTACTGAACTTGTAGGAATACTTCGAAGAATGCCACTAAAGTCTCGAACGGTTAGCTATCTAGAACAACTCCTAATACTAGTCGTGGCCTATCAGCCATACCATAAGGCTTGTACCAGATTATACACAGCCAAAGATTTATACAAAAATTGTACGCCTAAAGATCCTAGCACTTATTATAACGGGTTGAAATGAGTCCAACCTTGGTAATGAGCTTAGAAGTTCTGAATTCTAAAGCAAGAGTTGATATATACCCAATTAGTTATTATATCACGTACATAGCGATTACCTAATACCTAAAGTCCCCTTTTCCTCACTACACACGCTGTTGGCAAAATGTTGCCTAAATATAACAAAGTCATGATGATGTAATAAATCGATCTTATGATTGCAAAGTAAAGGAAAAACATTGTGGTTCAAAGTCAAGTTTGATAGGAATATAAAGTCGGCTATATGAAATATCTTAAAAGACAAATAGAATGAATTAATTTTAATGTATGAATCCGATTCTGAATATTGAAAAAATGGTTATGTATAGTGAGTGTTTCAACTTAGAGATACAGAGGATTCCATTCGGAAACGGTGACTATACTACTACGCCTATTATTGTTTATGTGAAACTTCTATACCTATTACCAAAAGTATAAACATGTAGGTATATCTTACTTCTTAAAGAGTAATAAACTGGTTGAAAATGTATCTTCATAGCACCAAAACTTATATAACTGTTGTTGCCTCCATTGTGCCGGTGGCAACGACCATCTACGGCCTTGCCAGGAATCTTAGACACTCTTTGTTGGCTGTTTGAACGTGTCATTATGAGATATTCGTTTACATAACCACAAAAGCAAATCTATATATAAGTATTCTGCCAGAACTGGCGGGTATTGTTAACGGATTGCGATGGTGATGGAAAATGTTGGAATACGGAAATATATATGAAATCACATTGCTTTTTTATAGTATCAGAGTATAAATAGCTTCCTCTCGGCTAATGGAAAGCGAAAGAGGAGCCCAAGTCACTGCGATAACCAAATAAATTACTTGTCAGTTGCACTGCCCATGCTGGCTACAGGCCAGCTCTGGTTATAGGTACACTGACTCATCCTAAAAAGTCACTTCATGGGAGTACAGTAATTAACTATTGATAGAAAAATTAATAGCACAACAAATGTCTACTGTACTTACTTAGTAAAGAATTTATCTATTTATCTATCTGTCTGTCTATGTATATTAGGTATTGGTAAGTAAAATCGTTCAAAAACCGTTTATTTTCCAATTTAACATTATTTTGATTTACCAATTAAGGTAAGGTAGCATACCTATTTAATTTTAAGATGACTACGTGTTTATTGTAGGTGATACATATATATAGGCTTTAAAATTAAAAACCAAAAACGTCATTGCCCTGAAATTTTAATTCAAGCAAAAAGCATTAGAGCTCAAATTAGATTGCATCGCGGACCCAACGAAGGGTTAAAGGCAATTCCTGGTATTGCACAGGAATTTCTTCGGCGCCAACACCGCCCGTTAGAGAGACGAACAAACATACAAATGGCCCGCGCGCATGACTGGAATCCCCGGCTGAATTAGCGCCTGGGACTAGACAGATGGATTACAATGGGGTACTTGATTATGTTTGACTGGTTTCGACCCGCGGTTTTTCCCGAGTGAATATCCAGGGATATATAAAATATCCTTATAAATTATAGCCTAAAAAATATGTTAATCTTATGCACGATCTATAATACTGTATTAAGTTTCATTCAAATCCGTTGAGTACTTTGCACGTGAAGGGGTCACAAACATCCAAACAAAGTTTTAGATTTAAATATTTTCAGATGTGACTTTTCCGTATGGATACGATTTAGGGCCCTTCAAAAAGCGAGCTTGCAAATTCCTCCGGGCCTTCTCTTTTTTATTTCAGTACTTATATATAATTATGGGTATATCCTCCAAAAGTTTTTCCTAGGTGGCGAACCACTGGAGAGGCCTATGTCCAGCAGTGGACTGCAATAGGCTGATGATGATGATGATGACTTATATATAAAAGTTATACAATATCTAGACGTACATCAATCTCAGGTAGATATAAAGTCATAAAATAAATGTAGAGTATTACAAACAGTGATTAATTAACAAGTAAACCAGTCCACAGTAAAATAGACTTCAAACAAGTATTATTAACTCGTAAATCTTCGACCAAAAGTAACTAGTAGAAATTTTCAATATGGCCGCGCCTCAATTAGCGCTACAAAGCAAAGTCGAAACAATACGAGCCGATATTGAGTTTCGGCTGTAAGCCGCAATCCGTTAACCACGATTTATTAACTGCCCAGTTACAAAGGATTCGGAAATTTTATATTAATTTCGTTTCGGCGTATAGCCGTTGTTTGGCAGAAATGAAATTATATGGGCTTGTATATTAATAAATTGGTAAATTTCAAGAGGTCATTCGTTTTTCATTTAACTTACATAAAACGAAACCTATCACTGATAGATTATTTCTATAAAATGTTAATGTTATTTAATATTTACTGAACTTACGAACAAAATATCAAAGTCATATCAAAATCGATTAACACATAAATAAAATGTAACCACAATTGTATATGTAGATATACAACTTTGAGTAGTCAAATGGTTTCCGGAGCTCGTGGGGGGTTAGGGTTGGGCCGGCATGGCGGTGGCAACTGACAGGTAACTGACCAGTTACTTGCCCGTTGTCACAGCGACTTGGGCTTCTCTTTCGCTTTCCATCAGGCGTAGGAAAGCCATTATGTTAAGCCACTATAAAAAAAAATGAGGAAAGTTTGATCTCATTACAGAAATACGAGTATATAAACGCTATTGAAATGAAAGATAACAAGACCCAATTACCTATTAAAATATAGATCTAATGTCAGATATCTAATGTGAAATTGCCAATTAACTATATGAGTATACAAGAAAATTACTATATAATACGTCGTTAGCACAGCAATAATATGAAAAGAGGATGTATTTGCATATTTATGCTGTTTTCTAATGTTAATTAAAGATATTAAGTAGGTAAACGATAATAAACGATTAAGACAAAGCCTGATTTATGATTTAATTTAAATAAAATATTTATCTGAAATTATTACCTAGATTTTGCCCGACCCTAAAGCTCGTATCCGTTTGATATAGCGATCAGATTTAGGAACACTTGTTAAACCTGCCTTTACATACAGACGGCTACTTATTAATCTATAATTATAACCGTAAATTTTCCCAAAAAAAAATAAAAAAAGTATATTTTCTTTTAAGATCTGTAAAAGTCTCATCGATTCGGAGAGCAAAAATTACCTTTTTGTTTAGTGTCTGGAATAGGTAATATCTACCCGCATTTAAAGTGGAAATCATCGTCAAACAATCAGGTAATTAGCCTCTCAATCTATACATTTAAAACAAAAATATATGATCACAGAATCAAAAAGATTGTGAAGAGGCTTTTAAAGGACGACACGCGTGTGATACTCCTGGTGTTGCAGGCGTCCGTAGGCTGCGGTAACCGCTTAACATCAGACGGGACGTAGGTTTGTTTGCCCCCTTAGTGGTATAAAAAAAAGCACGACGACAACCCACGTTCCAAATCTAAATCCAACAAAACGTCAAGTTATGATTCAACATAGCCACGGTTCGTTCACATCACGTTCGCAATTCCGACTAGGTACGACAAAAACACCTTATTCAAACGTGCCACATACTTATGAATACTAATAGTAGTGGCGGGATCGAATTCAAATGGCCACCTTTCGTATTTTAGCCACGCGCGCCGAAGGACGAGTCCGACGGGAACCGTGACGTCCTGCTAACGAACTTTCTGACCCGGCCATTATGTCGGACAGCGGTGATCATCTGATCGCACACCCTTTAATCAAGACAGTTAGAGCATAGCGAATCTTCACTCGAATTGAGCCGCCCGTCCGGGGAAGGACCTCCACACCATAGAATATCGCAGCGAAATGACCTCTGGGTCGTGTTTCTGCCGGTGAGTAGGGTTTCCGGAGCTCGTGGAGGATTAGGGTTGGGTCGCCATGGCGGTGGCAACTGACAGGTAGCTGACCAGTTACTTGGTCGTTGTCACAACGAGTTGGGCTTCTCTTTCGTTTTGTATATGATATAACAATGTAAGGTTACATCTAAATTATATCTAAGAAACATCTTCATAGTACCTTATTGCACAGTCCTACGATATTTATTAATTACGAATACAGAATTGAGTGAATTTGTATTCAAAAAACTACGAATATTACGAGTATACTAAATACATGGTATTTATAGAAACGCTTCAACACTACCACGATATTTTAAAAATATACTAGATTTATAATAATGTAGTCAACGTCTATATAATTGACCAAAAAAACCTAAATTATTACTTCCGTCTTCGAAAATTAAACGTAACGTATTTCATATAACGTACATTTTAAAATACCAGATAATAATTATAAGGTCCAGTCAACATAAAACAAAAATCACGTTTCTCAACTAAACTACGATGAAATTCTAAATGCCAATAACTATTTTGGCAATTGCGTCATCCTTACGGAAGACAGAGAACCGTATTCTATTCATTAGCTACAGTAATAGTTTAGATGACATACTGCCTACACGCATACTCATTAAACATTATAAATATTCATAAATAACGTAAAGAGTACAATAATCTGCGAAGAACACAATACATCAATGTTTTGACTGTGTGTAGCTGAAATTAACACATGTAAGAGGTACTTGATACTCATAATCTTGTAGTTTAACAAATATCATCTATAAATAGCCGGCAACCTTTGATTGTAATTGTGTAAAGTTAACCTAAAATAGTGAATGGAATCCATCAGTTTAAAAACAGACTATGCACTGTATTAAGCTTCCACGCTATCATAACAGAAAATAGATTTTCCCTTGTCATGTCTTTTCTTGCGAGTCACTTTTCATGGTATCGTCTCGTCTCCCTCTCCTGCCCTTTACGTGTAAGGTAATTTAAAATACCTAAAATTATGCAAATATATTTTTGATTATTATGATTATGATTTATGAATGACCTCTAATTTATAACAGTCTAAACGTTTCCATATCATTAATACTCAACAACTATGCAAGTCTTGAGACGATAATTCAGGCCTAGGGGTTACCGCGTTCACAGGCTAACCATTATTTATTCCTACAAAGTTTCGTTTCCCGTATCAAGATATGGCCGTTTCAAAGCAAATAACTTCGCCCATAGCACTCGTACAGTCTTTACGCTATAAGGATTATGTATACCTTTGGCGGCATCAAAGCGATAGAATGTTCGAAATGTTTACTAAGAAAAAAATATTGCGTATGTACCTATATCGAACTAATTACTTATTGAGATTCATCTTTTATCAGTTAGGGATCAGTGCCAATGAAAATACCATACATATTTATGGTAATAGAGAGTTATACAGTTTAATACAGTATCGACCAATCAAGAATAAAGGTTGGGACACTACCAAATTTTCATAATATTAGTAGAATAGTATTCATTGTTTATAGTATTATGTACCTCTAAGCTACCAATATGTAATGTCCTCTTGTGCTAATGGAAATAAATGGTTTTATTATTATTATTTCTAAAGTTTATTTTCTCCATCTTACAAGATGGGTAATATACCTGAGATGCGGGGCTTAGCCAAGCATAACTATTAACATAGCATTATTATTATTATTATATTATCCAAAAGATTCATTACGCAGCCCATTGTTTCTTTGCTCTTTTAACAGCGCAATGTAAGTACATAATTAACTTTAATTGAATACTTTGTCTCAGGACCTAATTGAATCTATCTTATACACTTACTATCTTCACGATTACTACTATCAATGCCATTATTAAAAAACCAATATTCATAACAATTAAAAAGTAATTTTACTGCTCCATGTGTGGGCGTGTGTAATAACTATTTAAGTGATTTTAAATACTTTATTTCGTCTGGCTTCCAGAGAGTTTCGTAGTAATCATATTAAACTCTTTAATCTAAACTGATATTATTGTAAATCAGTCACTAACTGATATTATTGTAATGTGTGTTTGGAACTTACGTTACATTGATAAGAAAAGGGTATTATTTAGAAAAATATGTCATCCAGGGATGAAAATATACGAAATGGAGAAGGAATACATGAGTGTACAGCCACTGCGAAATAAGTAACTGCCTAACTAATATTATGAAATGCAAATGATTGTGAAGGTACCCTAACTAGATGGATTCACAATCGTACATGAATGCTCTTTCATACAAAATGCATTTTGCTTTTTATACCCAGTAACAACGGCTGAGAATTTATAAAGATACTAAAAACAAACGAACAATTCCACCAATAAAATATGTTACAATACGTAGCTACTTTCATTCATATCTCTTATGGCAGTGGACAGAAGCCTTACCGCGGCCAGACAACCACCTTTTACGGTCGTCGTAATTGCTATGGAAACTCTTGTAATGGCTTATTCAATCGGAGCGGCAAGATCTGGTCTCGCCTTACCGGGCCGGCCGGCATATGACGAAAAAACTATGAAATTGCCGCCGCTTTACGTATTGCCGTAAGAAATAATTTGACACGTCGGATTTCGCAACAGAAGTTTCAACGGTTAAGGCTGGTTTAAGGAACTGGTATAAGCCACTTAAATGTATCAAGGATAGTACAACGGTCATTACTTTTTAGGGTTCCGTAGCCAAAATGGCAAAAACGGGACCCTTATAGATTCGTCATGTCTGTCTGTCTGTCTGTCTGTCTGTCCGTCCGTATGTCACAGCCAATTTATTCCGAAACTATAAGAGCTACATTATTGAAATTTGGTACGTAGATGTACTCTGTGAACCGCATTAAGATTTTAAAGTAAAATCAGAAAAAAATCCAAAATTTTTGGGGTTCCCCATACATAGAACTGAAACTGAAAATTTTTTTTTCATCGAACCTATACGTGTGAGGTATCTATGGATAGGTATTTAAAAATGATGTTAAGGTTACTAACATCATTTTTTTCTAAACTGAATAGTTTGCGCGAGAGGCTCTTCTAAAGTGGTAAAATGAGTGTCCCCCCCCGTAACTTCTAAAATATGGGCATGATAAAACTGAAAAAAATATATCATGTGTATCACTAAGAAAACTACTAACGAAATTTGGTTTGAATGAAATCTAGCCAGTAGTTTTTTTTTAAACGTCATAAATCAAATTACCTAATTTTTTCATTTAATTAACTCCAATATAATATAACGTAAAGAAAAACATTTATTTAGCTGTATAGTGGTACGGAACCCTACGTGCGAGAGTCCGACTCGCACTTGGCCGGTTTTTATTTTCATACGCGCTGCGTTTGTAAGTTTACTGTCGAGATTTTCAGGGGAATCCAGTATGGGGTACTTCAAATCTAAAGGAAATGTGTTTTTAAAGCATCGGCAAAGCGCATGGGGTGCCCTTAGTGTGGTCGCAGGCCATGATCTGCGGTAACAGCTCACCATCAAAAAGGCCACCATTTGCCACCCTAGTGATAAAAAAAAACAAAACAATGTAGACGTGTGAACTACGCAAACCTACTACTTCAATTAGATTGCGCGTACTTTTTGAATCTACGCTAAAAATGCATTCAGAAAGCGTATATGACGTAAACTGCTCTGATGTGTTCTTTGACATGTGTACAAACCGGTTTGTCGTTATGTAATAAATAATATAGCTAAAGGCACTTGTGAATACTATAAACCTTGGATCTTTTAAAGGGAAAACATGTTTAAACGTGCAACACTTATAATGCACATAGTATAGACTCCACATCAGCTTTGCGTGTTTAAAATCTGATTTATTTAAGCAAAATAACCAAGAAATTACTTTAGGGAATATTAACAAGCTTGTTAATGTATAGTAAAAGTGAATCCTATTTAAATAAACACGAGTTACGGACATGCAATTTTGATGTAAGGTAATAAATATTTTAGCTAAACGTCTAGACGCTAGACGCATATACTTAGAACCAACATAGTTGGTCTAGAAATAGGTTTTCTAGACCAACTATGTTGGCCTATCATAGTGAATACTATTCTTAATATGATAATGGTGAGAAAGTATTTGTTAATTGAACTCTGTTCTACTATAGAAGAGAATTCCATTTAAATTCAATCTGAATACAATTTATCATTAATTGGACAGACATTATAAAGAGTACCTATCTTTAATGACCTAGATGGCGCAATGGTTAGAATGTGTACGCGCCGAAGATCTTAAGGTTCGACGCCCAGCTACGTCAATATATAAATTGAAAACATTCTGAATAAGGGGGTAGGTGAATAAATTTTCTGGCACATTCATATAGATGAGTGGGTCATCGAAACATGTAAATGGAATCGATTTAAACACTGATTATAAAATACCTACTTCACATGCAATTTACATCTTGAAGAATACTAGACCGTTTTGCTAACTCGACGATTGTAATCGATCCCAAATAACAATGGGTCGAACCTTAAAAGAAATCGAGTGTCGAATGGACCCTCTCCAATCCTAAGGTCAGGCGTTAAGGGGTCACTTATCGAGTTACAAACGCCTTTGCCTCTACAGGGACATGGTATAAGAAAATGGTGGGTCTATTGTCTCGATAATACCCCTCTCTGGGGACCTCTGATATGAGATTGGGACAAATTAAATGGTCTGTGTTAGACATTGGACACGTTACGAGATTAAACTCCTAATGTGGATTGACCCTTCTATCTTCAGAAGAACGAGCGTTGTATAAAGATGACTAACAAAAACTGAATTAGTATAACTATTTTACGTTCACGACGTGATGGATAAAAAAAGTTAATCCAGTCACTAGTCTAGTCTAGTTACAACTAGATATTTTGGTACTTTTGGTAGCCCTTGAGAGAGACACACAAAATGTAGTGACGTCTATGGTATCGGGGCCGCATTCTATTGATACCTAACCGAGAATCAAAAACATAAAAACGTGGTAATATTTTGGACGAGTTATTGATAAACCAAAGTGTTTTTATTTTAATGCATTTCTCTAAATGAAACGTAAAATGTAATTGGGTATGTATTAAACATCCGAAACACCAAAACTTATTACCCACCTGTTAACAATTACGCACGTGTTGTTTCTCCAAAATCACCAGCCACAGACTAAACAGAGAAATGGCAACGGACTCGCATTGAAATCTCTCCGTTGTTCCACAAAACAATGCACCTGCGGATTTGAAATTCGACGCTCCGTCGCGCCGGCATTTTAAATTTTGAATACGAACGTAACGAATTTGTATGCTTGATCGTCGCGTTCGCGGTAAAGCACGTGATGTAATTCTAAAATCAAATCAAACTACTTGTAAACAGTAAGACCGGTTCACACTAGTGGTATTTCTGTGACGTGACTTTATCACTGGTATGGGGCTACTAGTATTCGGGCGACGATGTTCCTATTATATGGACTAGTCGTGAAACTGGCGCACATCAAAGGGTTTTCTTGCGACAATATTCACTTGGGTGGCTACAACTACGTCACTTTTGACCACCAGCACGAGGTATCGCGTCATCGTGACACGATTCTCAGTACGCTAAAGTAGCCAGGTGTACGCACAGCGAAAAGAGAGATTTAACAAAACACAATCGTGACTATGACCGCTCAACAAATATCGAACACCTGTGTCGGCGGGTGTCATAGTCGTGTCTAAATTTCACGAAATACGTTACATTATGCATTGAGAGTGCACACTGTGCACAGTCTACAATATGGTGCTAGTAATTCCATCGGTTGTTTAATTTACGCGGCGATCGGCCCATTCATAGGCGGCTTTATAATCGATTCATTCATTAGCCGGCGCTATTGCAACGTTGTTATTATGGCTGCGGTCTTTGAACAACATAATCACCGCGGTAGGCAATTAGAATTTCTGAATTATGATAATGCCGCTTTTTGTTCGCTCCTCCGAAGATGGATTGGGTTGGAAGTTGACGGTTTTATTTTAGTTTTGAAAGACTCTTGTGTTCTGACAAAAGGCGTTTTGACAAAGACATAATGGACACAGGTGCTTCCTCGAATGCGACGGTGCGAGAAGGGGCAGGTGAATGAAATTACACGTGCAAAGACGGCGAATAATGAACCCTGAGTAATTCGTGATGTGCCTAACATATGTACAACATTTGTGAACGAATAATACAGGCGTTTATATTTAAAGATAATATAATTTATGCCGTATTCTATTGAGGACTTGTCTTCTAACGTCAATCTTAGCTTATGAAATACATACATTTAGTTACTGGTTTAGGTACTACCTTAGAATATGTTACAGACTATGATATGAATATATCTCTTAAGCCATAATCACCACGCTGGGCAGGCGGGTTGGCGTTCGCAGGGTATATTTGTGTATTAAATACTAAATATCTACACCACAATTTGTATTCAACAAAAACTCGTTATTTTACGCACGTTTCATTACATGCATATTTAACAACACATTTTCTACATAAAAACATGCACTGTGAACACGGCCTACGTCGCGACGCGCCACAAAAAATGCAAAAAGTAAAATTACCTGAGAACAGCGGTTTCGACACAATAAAGCACTTTATCAACGGCGGGTACACTGACAGAAGTGTGTTGTCCTCGCAGTCGGCGGCGCGAGACTGGTCGCCGGTGGCTGGTGGGTCTGCCGCGGCCCGCGCGCCCGCGCACGCTGTTCGGGCTCGGGCAGGGGTATATGGCGACCACTGGCCGAGACAAGACAGGTATGTTGGAAATCTTATGGATTTATCGATGTTCTTTTGTCGATAACGCTAAGAGTGGTAGATTAAGCGCGCATATGAAACAAACTGAATGACGGTGGCCGATAAACGGCGGGTAGAATAGGAATATATGTTGGAAATCTTATGGATTTATCGATGTTCTTTTGTCGATAACGCTGGCAGAGTGGTTGGTTGTAACCGCATATGATACAAACGGACAGTGGCCGAGAAACGGCGGGTGGGCTAGAAATATCGGTTTATCGATTTTGATCAAAGAAACCTGTTTTCTTTTTGCCTTGGGGGGTCACTGATCAATCCCAAACTATACTTTTTTACTGTGTCACGTTCCACGACAATTAGGGCCTAAATTGACTGGACTTGTATAAAGTATTCAAAATGTCTGATTGATAAACAATTTTTATAAACAATTTTTATTATTAAGTTATTAATGCGAAATTAATGAAATAGCCTATTAATATACCTACTAAACCTTGTAGTGCGCTATTGATGATGATATGATGCTAAACCCATTTAGATTTTTAAGAATAATATCGTTACAAAACTTTATAACGCCCTGTTACCCTAACAATTCTGAAATGTGTGAGAACTTTTGACATAAACTGTGTCTTTGTTGATGTTTTCTCCTTATATGGTGTTTTATCGACATTTTTACGACTCCCTGCATCCCTATTGCGGAGTGACAGGTGTCTGCGCGTACGCACCGCCTACCTGCGAAGGTACCTGCGATCCGGTCCGAGCGCCGAATTAATTGGTCGAAACGATGAAGGGCTCCAAATTTCTAAATTAAAGTGTCCATTTGCATAGGTTAAGGAACTCGTGGTGATTTTGGTGATACATTAATAATACTACTTAGTAATAATAAAAAAAAATCTTTATTTTCCTAACAATCTTACGGTTGGTACATAAACTTTGGTCAGCCGTAAAGCACATAGATTGTGAGTGGCTGGTTTTTTTTTATTATTATTATATTTTTATTATTTTTTTTATAGTGGCTCGTCATAATGGCTTCCCTACGCCTGATGGAAAGCGAAAGAGAGGCCCAATTCGCTGTGACAACTGGCAAGTAACTGGTCAGTTACCTGTCAGTTGCCACTGCCATGCCGGCCCAACCCTAACCCCCCACGAGCTCCGGACACCCTACTCACCAGCAGAAACACGACCCGAAGGTCATTTGGCTGCGGTATTTTATAGGGTGGGGGTCCTTCCCCGGACGGGCAGCTCAATTCGAGCAAAGATTCGCTATGCCCTACCTCTCTTAATCTGGCTCTTGGCTGGTATCTGAGCTAGGCTATAAGCCTGTGTTACAGAGTTCTAGTGCTCTTTTCACTCGATGTGAACATAAAGATATAAATAAATACATATTATATTCAGGTAGTAACAGGGATGGTAGAGAAACACTACCATTCGACAACATTGTGGTCGTAGGGTCGTAATTCGGTGTGATTAATTATTTAGGTGGTTTGGTTTAACTGCTTTTGGGTGAAGGCTCAAAGATCTTTAGGAGTTTATTTACACGTATCTATTATTTAACATTGTTAAGAAAGGTGTGTGTGATGTGGGTTATCCTCGCAGATATTGGGTATAAATGTAGATAATGTGATAATTTAAAGCTTCAATACATAATTGAACTTTTAAAATGTTATGAAAATCCCCTCTCCCCCCGGACCGCCGTGGCGTACGGTCGTGTTTTTAGTGGACCACTTTGTACATTTTTTAATATTTATTAATTTAAATTAAATCAAAATTCTACGAGAATAGTGCTACAAAAATCACCGAAGTACCAGGAGCGCAGAGCCGTCCAAGAGGTTAGTGATAAAACGTGTGTGTGAGCGCGAGACCCCCTGTGCGAGCAGGATAGCCTCACACGTCTCAGCGCCAACGTTGTGTCTTGTCCGCCGGCCGAAGACGACGCGGTGACGCACCACCTGTGCTACGACGATCCTGCTACGGTGCTCCGAGCTACGCCGCTCGTAGTACGCCTCCAAAGATAGCGTTGCATTCTTGTTCTGAGGTGAGCGGCGTTTACCCGGCCTTCCTTAGGACAGGGATGCACCTCCACAAAGACTACTGTATGCTATTTTAATAACAAAAGAACCTACAATACCACTTGTCGCAACCATGTCGACTCGACGCACTCCTCCAAAGGCGACATCGTCTGCTCGGTTATATAGCGACAGCCCAATTTATGGCTCAGACCCACAATTAAGCAAATCTCGGCCTCAGCCTGAGTGTGAGGATACCTCTGATTTCGTATCTCGCAGGATGAAACGGAAACTATCTGATAGCAAAGAAACTGAACCTGGCCCATCATTACAGGAGATCAAGGAGATACTCTCATCCCAAGAGTCCACTAATAATTCAAAATTTGAGAAACTCTTTGCATTTATGGTAGATATTAAAGACCAAAATGCGGATATTCAGAAGAGTCTTGATTTCCTCTCTTTAAAATATGACGACGTGCTCGAGAACATGGAAAAATTAGAACAGAAAAATAAAGCGTATGAGCAGAAAATATCAGATCTGGAAATTAAAGTTGAGCAATTGGAACGTAATTCTCGTGCATCCACCATTGAAATTAGAAATGTTCCTAAACAACCATCAGAAAATAAAACTTCTTTGCGAATAATGGTTAAACAAATAGGGGAAACAATTGATCAATCAGTGTTAGACTCCGACATACAAGATATCTACCGACTGAGAACAAAGAAAGAATCAAGCAATCATATAGTCGTGAGCTTTACTACAACTACAACCAAGGACGGATTTATCAAACAATGCAGGAATTTCAATAAAGCCAATAAAGACAACAAACTTAACACCTCCCACATAAAGGGACTGCCGGGACCACCACAGCCTATCTTTATTGATGAATCACTAACAAGCTTGGGACGGAAGCTTTCTTTTCTTGCGAGACAATTTGTAAGGGACAACCATTATCATAGCACCTGGAACTCCTATGGAAAAGTGTTCATCAGAAAAAATCAAGACTCACCAGCAATCCGAATCGACAACGAGGAAGACCTGAAAAAACTTATACCTAAATGACTGAATTCGGTAATATCCACCCCAAAACTTTTCATTCATGAATTTGTTTTACTATTTATAATCATAGTTCTGCATGTTTTTGTCATTTTATTGCTAGTTTTTATATTATCACATTTATCACACACCACAAACATAAATTTTATCAACCAATCTGCTATTTTTTCGTACATCATCAAATACTCTCCACACAACCCGACACAACCTCATACACACCATCAACTATCTCGTAACGGACAACACATCTATGTACAAATAATCTCCCATTACCCACCTACTTCTAAAATTGCCTATAAATACACACACACTCACCAACACATACGGAGACTATTAGCTACTTTTAGAATAATACTTCACTTCTTACAGTTTTTCATCCTCAAAATCCCTATATCTTTACAGGCGATAGCTTAATCTCAATAAACAATGAATTAGATGAGCTTGCAGTAGCTCATTCTTCTACATGCGAAATTGAACAGTGCCCTACCTTGATTAAAAATACAAATTCTAGTTATAAAATCATTCACCAGAATATCCGTAGTATAAACTGTAACTACTTGAGTTTACAAACACTTCTCAGTAGGTCTATGATAGATTGGGATTTCATTATAGTTACCGAATGTTGGCTAAAACATGCACCTTATATCCCTATTATGGATGGATATGACACTGCACATACCAATAGCAATCTAACTCAAAATGAAGGTGTAGTAGTGTTTTTCAAAAACAATTTAAGAATATCTGTTAGCGAACAGAACCTTCAGGGCGCCAATTGTCTCATCATAAAGGTTGACTTAAATACAATAATCATTGCAATATACAGGCCTCCGGGCTATAAAGATGTCGATGCATTTATACTTTCTCTAAACGACCTCTTGTCAGGTTTCAATCACCAAAACATCGTTATCATAGGTGACATTAACATTGATATAAGCCCAAATAGCAGTGATTCCAACTCTCACACTTATCTCAATCTACTAGCCTCTCATGGTATCCTACCTGCACATCTTTTGCCTACACATAAGAAAACTTGCTTAGACCACGTCATGTCAAAAACTATATACCCTGCCTTTTGTTACGTAGCTGAGACTTCTATAACAGATCATGAAGCAGTAATATTCGTGTTAGAACTACAATCTCATAGACCACCTAAAGCTACATGTATAAAAAAAATTGACTACGACACACTAGATACTGACATGAACAATGTGGACCTAAGCCCTATATTAGAAACTACGGACGCTAATACAGCTACGACCCTACTCATTAATAAGCTAAATAACTTAATCGTATCGAACACTAAATCTATAAAAATTCCAAACCGTAAGAGAATCAGAAAGCCTTGGATAACATTGGGAATTTTAAGATGCATGAAAAATCGAGACAAGCTCCACAAAAAACTTAAAAAAGATCCTTATAACGACATACTTAATACAACATATAAAAGGTACCGAAATTTTTGTAATTGGCTTCTTAAAAAACTAAAAATGGACTATGACAAGAACAAGCTTAAAACTGCTGCTAAGAATAATAAGACGCTCTGGGATACAATTAAACAAATAACCCACTCTAAAAAATCTAGCAACCCAGCTCTAGACCTGCTTTCTCCTCTAAACCCTGCAGGCTCTGCTGATGACATAAATAACTTCTTTGTCAACATCGGAAAAACCTTACTGGAAGAAAAAGGTTACTGTGGATCATCAAAGGGGAGGTCGGACTTGCCCACACATAAATCATCTTTTGTACTCACACCTACTGACGAACATGAAGTTATCTCATGTATAATGAACCTGAAGAAAGTAAACTCAGCTGGTCGTGACGGTATTTCTGGCTATTTTCTTAAGAGATATGCGCCAATCCTAGCTACAACTCTAACACATATCTTCAATATGATGTTCAACTCTGGTGTATTTCCTTCGGAACTGAAGCTTGCTGAAGTCGTTCCAGTCCACAAGAGCGGGGACAGAAGCTGTGTCAATAATTACAGGCCCATTTCATTACTGCCTTCCTTATCTAAAATTGCGGAAAAATTAATAAATAAACGCTTAGTACACTACTTGGAATCACAAAACTTATTATCCTCTTCCCAGTTCGGGTTTAGATCTGGTATTTCAACAAGTGAAGCCGTTCATGAACTCACAGATCATATCGTTAATAAACTTGATAGCAAACGGAAAGTAATTGCGGTATTCTTAGATTTATGTAAGGCTTTTGACACAGTCTCTGTCCCCCGCTTACTGGACAAATTGGAGGGCTTCGGAATCCGTGATAACCAGCATAGACTCTTTGTTGACTACCTATCAGATAGGAAACAGAGGGTTAGAGTTGATGATGTAACAAGTGTCGATTTACCCATTACATGCGGTGTTCCACAGGGCAGTGTATTGGGCCCTACCTTATTTTTGACATTTATTAATGACCTGTGTAATCTTCCTATCCCATTCGGCAAAATCGTTACATTCGCCGATGATACAGCTATAATTTTTGATGGTGACACCTGGGAACAGGCTTATGATAATGCGCAAAAGGGCTTTAATTTGGTTTGTTCTTGGCTTGTTGATAACTCCCTGATACTTAATGTTGATAAAACAAAATTTATACCCTTTTCTATCAAAACCATGTCAAAATCCATACATGATAATTTTATAATTAGAGCTCACTTTTGTAATCAATCAAATTTGTCAAATGTATCCCCCTGTTCTTGTTTATCATTAACTTTAGCGACCAGCATTAAGTATCTGGGTGTGTTAATTGATAGCTCTCTCAGTTTCAACTTACATATAGACCTTCTCTCATCGAGAGTACGTAAATTAATATATATTTTTAAAAATCTACGCCACGTTTCGGATTTAAGTGTAATTAAAATGGTTTACCTTGCCCTTTGCCAGTCGATACTGGGTTACTGTATAACAATTTGGGGAGGTATTTGTAAGACTAGATTGATAAAACTAGAACGAGCTCAAAGAGCAGTCATAAAAGTAAGTCTATTTTTGCCATATTTATTTCCGACTAAAGACCTTTTTGCAGCGTTTGATGTTCTCACCGTTAGGCAACTTTTTATTTCGAATACAATTCTTAAAAAACACTCATCTCTTCCGTACATCCCTGAAAACATAATCAATAAGCGTCTTAAACATAGGGTATGCGACCTAGATAATACTCCTTCAACAAAGTTTGCTAAACGGTTCTATATGTTTCTGGGGGTTTATCTTTACAATAAAATAAATAAAATATTGAATATATATCCGATGACGAGATTCAATTGTAAAAAATCAATCACGTCATGGCTGAAATCACTTGATTACGACAAGACTGAGAGTATTTTAGATGTGGTCTCTTGAATACATATTGGATCAAATACATATACACACATACACATACACACACACACACACACACACACACATACATACATACACACACACACTCACACATACGCACTAACACACACACACACACACACAAAGCTCCACTTATCACACACTCACACTTACGTTCTCACCTATAGTTATTATAAGCTTACCTATTAATTTTCACCGGTCCGGTGTAGGAGAGGCTGGTAATCTGTCATACAGGTCTCCTAGTACAGACACCAGTCTTTCACATAGTTGAATAACAATAGATTAAGCATAATTTTGTATCAACCAACTATGTGAGAGAATAAATAAAGATTTTATTAAAAAAAATAATGACAGAAATTACTGAATTGTCTTAGTTACAGGGGCGTAGCTATCGCCGTATCTGCCGTATCAATTATACGGGGCCCCCAGGCCATGGAGGACACAAAGTGCACAAGCAAAAACTAATAAAAACTTCCCAAATTTTTTGACAAATCTTTTCCCCTTCCTGAGGGCCCCAAACCATTTTTTTATATGGGGCCCCGCCAAGGCACGCTACGCCTCTGCTTAGTTATCAAGTTCTTTAATATGTTTTACAAGAATAAGCAAGATTAATGCAAGTAGAACAAATGATAGAATTGTAATGGTTGATTCGCCGTTAAATTCGAACATTAGTTTAATAATGCAGCTAATGTAATACTGGATTCAGTGGAGTCAGTTACTACTAGAAGTGGCCTAGGCAAAAAAATATTACTCGTAACTCGTATACAATGACGACAAAGTGAAACGCCTTCTAAGTCAGTGCATCTAACTCACTTGAGCACGATATTTCCTCAAGTAATTACATATGCATTGTCGACTACCAATACGTCACGCATTTTATTACGCACCGAGCACCAACCACATCAGATCTATTTAGACTGCCATCTATTTCTCCGGACTTGTTCCTAACGCAAATGAGTTTGCCTCGAAACGGTCAATTTCTCTGTTTAATGAGCCTAATGGTTCGTAAAAGCCAAGTATGGGGTCTACAATTTAAAGAGCTCGGTGTAGGCAGACTGATTGCTTTAACCATGGGAATAGATGGTCAATTTTACATAATGAGGCCTTGTTTAAGCTCATCCGAAATGTTAGGTATGAGTCAGTACTTGATTTATGATTTAGAAATCGTGGAAACTTGTTTGACTGGCTAAGTCGGTGCAAAGCGTGCGTCATGGATTATTGAAAAACTGGCTCGGTGGCTCATTAAAGAATCATGCGTCTGGTCCGAGTATAGTGAATTCTAATCCCACTCGAAACAAATGTTAGTGTGATGACCGTCTGTGTTCGTTTATAGTATGTTATAAATTGTCCTTAAATATACCTACGTATATATTTAAGGTGCCTACTTAGTGAGATTCATACAGGCTGCCTTAAGTTACTTTACAGTTATTAAGAAAGTTCACTGCCATCAATATACTAACGTGTGTACACATAGCCTCATTTAGTTTAGTATACTTATAATAACATAAGAGACGTTATCCCAGATGATGGGAATTTACCTTTTTATAAAACTCTTTAGGGCAACTGTAAGACTGCAAACATACAGACTCTAACTTACATGTTTGCGTTTAACTAAGACAAGACAATGACATATGTAAACTTAGATAGAGGTAAATGCGATCTCGATCAGCTACTCCTACTAAATCGTCGACACAAACTAGCAAATATGTGCTCAGAAACTGCCGCTGTTCAATCAAACGAGATTGCGCGAGGACACTTAAAGAGGGGGAATAACTAGTTTTTAGACATAACTAGGTTGTAATATTGCCAAATTGGTCCTTAGCAAGTCAATTAGTAGTTTAATTATGCATATCGAATGACGTAGGTAACGTTGCACACTAGCATGCCTTGAATGTTGGAGATTGGTTGATACAAATTGTGTTCTTGTAGATTCTTTCCCCTTAAAAGAGGTTTTAGCATATTGACCGTAGAATTAATAAGATGCACTTATGCAGGCAGTCATAATGTCATCGATCTTCGTGGGTAAATTTTTTTGTCTTAATAAGCAGGACGCATTCATTTCAGTATGTCGTGTTAATATAAAAAGATGATTATGGCAATTTTGATACCAAACTCAGACTCATATTTAACAAAGTGTAAAATTGGGTAATGGGTATGATACTTTATCAAAGTTTTAGTTCCAGATTAGAAAGAAAGAAAACACGTTTATTAGGGTCACATACAAAATATGAACAAAGGAGAAGAAAAACAAACTAAATTACTAGGGGACACTGAACGGTGTCCACTCAGCATGAGCAATTAACACTAAATTACACAACAATTGTATGCTTTACCAAGTTTCTAAGTAAATTTTTGGTGTAGGTACATTAAGGAGTATCTATCAATCCCTAAGTATACAATATAAGCTCAATAATTTTGGTATTAATAAGAAATACAGCACGTGTGTACTGTGCGTAAAACACGATATTAGTAACTTTCTGAACTTCTCGTTGAAAAGTGTCCAGTCAATATAACGAAAACTGTCGTTTGGCCGGCAGTTTGTCCGTCCGAAACATTACCCTCGCCAACTTTACCTGTAAAATACCAAGAGTTTGTGGCCAACGCGCCAACGGAATAATAATACATAAGTATACAGTACAGTCGAGAAAAACCCGCGTCCGTAAAATTTAGCTTGTTACAAAGAAGATGGCAGATAGACACGGTGAGCTGCGCCTTACGAAACTACGTGCTCTGTTTAGGGGATAATAACATGCCTTTATGACGTCACAATGTGAAGCGTGTCTGACGTCGGCGTACATTTTACAAACGATTTTCCTTGCTGAGTTTGGTATGAGCGTGGCTGCGTTGACTGAATTGGTATCATTATTCCGAGTTATAATGTGGATCTGCGGAATAAGATGAACAAATTTGTTTCGATATCAAAAATGGATTTGTTGTAATCCTCAAAACACGAGTCCTCAAGGAGATGCAATAAGATTTAACCGTGAGAAATGTTCGCTTAGAAATATGAAGTTATTAAATGTCTTCAATTTATTTTATCAAAGATTTTTAACACGTCCTTTAATTACCAGACAAGGCACAAGTAGCTGCCACATAATTTTGAACTTTACTGCCTTGAAATTGAGTCCACACCCAATTAAAGCATTTAAAATGTCACACAACTTGCTACATTCTGTTAAATTTATTCGTAGCATTCCCTGGTATCGTAGCAAAACTAACAAACACAGCTACGTAAAGACTACGACCTGACTACAACTCGACTACGACGATAAGGACCTAAAACTAAAATATTGTCTGAACACTGTTCCAATCCGATCGTAAATTGAAGGTCAAAGATAAGAGGTTTAAAATTAATGTATCAATTTGCATACATAAATTATTCTTAAAATTTAGACCTTTGTATTAAAAAAAGCTAATTTAAAATCTGTCTGAACCTGTTTCGGGAGCCTAAGTATGTTACATACATACTTGGATTTGGATATTTTTTATAAATTTATACTTTGCACAGGAGAGATAAGATTCCATATAAAAACAAAAACTATTTACTGTGGCGATTTCAAAAATTCAATCCTACTAAAATATCCATAATGTAACCCAAACTGCGTCATAGGATGTCATTAGCCGATTTATACTTAGATTTTTCCTTTCACCTTCACAAGACACGAATATAAAAATACATTCATTACTTTACAGTCCTCACCACAAATACTTAAAAAAATTTACCAACTTTCAAGAGTACTTTCTAAATACCCACAAATACACTTAAAATTTACTGTTCTTTATTTTTGAAACCATTTAACTCAAAACTTGACTGTTGGGCTCTCTTTTACTTCTGTCACTTGTTCAATTGTCTTCTTTGTTATAATAACTTTACGAGTGCTAGACATTAAAAAAATAAAAGTTAGACAAAAGGACGTTAGAGGTTTTAATGCAGGTAAACCTCTTCTTGGAAGCTGTGTGGTCATTATTGTGTACTCTAGTCCTCGACTGGGTACTCGTACAATGAGTAATAATAGTAATAGTTTTTTTTTCATATTGCGTTTATTTCTGGCGTCATGGAATTCCGAACGATGTTTAACATTAAGTTATTTTTTTAATTTTCGTAAGGCTTTGCTGTGATTAGAACATAATATTATGTTGTTCATGGTTCCTAAACGAGTTAATGAAAAAAAAAATTTCAAACTATTAAAATTCATCCAACGAACACTTTAAACAAACCATACATTTGATATCAAGTTTATGTAAATGTTTGGTCGAAATTTGATATCCCTTCCCTTCCTTTTCGTATCCCTTCATTTTGTTTTTTTTATAGTAGCACGGCATAATGGCCACTCTACACCTGATGGTAAGCGAGAGAGAAGCCCAAGTCGCTGCGACAACGGGCAGGTAACTAAGCCAGTTACCTGTCAGTTGCCACCGCCATGCCGGCCCATAAGATGCTTCTTCACGCCCCGTTTAAAGGATCCTATATCGAAAGAAGGAGGAAACACATGTGCTGGCAATGAATTCCACATTTTAACAACACGGCAAAGGTAGGAATTGACGAACTTTTTTGTACGCGAAGGGATGTTCTCGACGGTAAAGCTGTGACAACGGAGGCCATGTTTCATACAGGAAACATTTTCAAAATTCCACAATTTAGTGAGCGCTAAGCATTTCGCACACCTCGTAAGACCTCGTAATTTTTAGACTTCTAACGTTGATGTCAAGATTGGCCGAGAGATTTCCCAAATATAGACTATGCGCAACAGTTGTTGGGTAATTTTTAACATGTGTGGGTAGATCTATCTATCTTCCTACCTATTGTTCATGTGAATGTTAAACTTATGCTTTGCACAGTATAAAGTACATGTATAAAACTTAAATGTAAAAACAAAAATTAAAAGAGGCGAACGAACCAGTCTGAAACGCATTTGATAGTAAGTCGTCATATACCGCCAAGTTTCATATTGTCTAATTAGTCTATCCAAAAATAAAGTTTCGACGCTCATGAGTAGATTGAAATTATATCAACTTGTAGTTAAAAGGGTCAATTAATCAATAAATATTACTACTAAAATAAATGCCTTTTCCGAAGCCTGTTTTAAATTTTTATCAAAAAGTAATTAGGAAAAAGCATGGAAGTATTAAGTACTACGTGGAAAAAGCATGGAAGAATTATGGGAAAAAGTTCTATTTTCGGGGTTTAGAGTTAAAATCAAAAGCCGATATTAAGTTCTAAAGCTTACTGAGGTTTACTATTATCGCTTAGAGACTTATAAATCCTTATTATCCTAAGATTGTTACTTAAACTTGCTTCAATAAAGGCAAATAGCATAAGAGCTTGGCAAAACCTTCCAAAACACGATCGTATCAGAAGCAAAATGCCAAATGCTTCGAACGCTGATATTTACTGGGCAAGAAGAGAATGAAACACTTTCATTATATGTCATATAAACATCCATAGTTCAATGTACAGCTATTATAACTTTAACTTTGTAAGGTGCGGCTAAGTCACTAGTTTCGAGCATCAGGTAGAATATTTTTTGTCATCCGGGGAAACCCTTGTGTACAAAATCTTCCCTGAACATACTTCGGGATGAATGTGATTTTTCTGGAGAATTCGAGACTAAGTATACTGCTGTTACTACAATATGGAGTGTAATTAATATTTCAAGAACCAATTTAAAGCCGCGATTAATATTTTTTTACTTTCTGGAATTTTATCAGTAAGTAGTAATAATGATTTCAAACTTTACGTTTATCATTGTTATGTTATTTATTGAAGTTTAAAGTAAGTAAAATTTCATCATCAGGCTATACCGGTCTACTGCTGGACATAGGCCTCTCCCAATGTACGCCACATTGATCAATCCTGGGATTCTCACATCCAACCGTCCTGCGGAAATCATCACTCCACCGGGCCTGAGGGTGTCCTACACTACGTTTGCGGAGACGCGGTCTCGCTCCATAATTTAGAATTTAAAAAAGGTAATGTCAAGAATGCTGTCAGTCTCTGAGTGACGTCTTGTGTACCGGTGTCGATACAGATCGTGGCGTGCGACCGCGGCGATGTCGGCGCCGATACGCGCTGCCGGGAGCGTGACTCCACTGCTAATGCCGACAGACGAGGTTGGGGCCTCCACACTGATGTACACGATTATAGTGACAGTCTTGAATATCTTTCCCATAAAGACTTATAATTAACAGTTTTCATTAACTAAGTGTTCAAGGTAAAGAAGTGAAGAGTAGGAGGAAAGTTATGTTTCTACTTCTTTACTTAAGTCTTTGACTGCCGAGAAACTAGACACAATAGAAAAACTATTGTTTGTCGGTCACCGGTGTCCGTCATGGCGCTCACCGTGTTAATGTACCCTAGAAGGCGCTGTAGCCATTTAACGTGACGTGATGTAGCCTATAACTAGCCGACGAGGCTTCAGAGGATAGAAGAAGCTTCTTCTCATTCTAATTGATATATGATATGATGTCAAGTAGTTACGAGACAGGTCAAAATCATAACCTTCCTTTTTGCTTAGCCGTATTCGGGTTATAACTCAAATCATAGGACACTTTTGTTACTTTTTAATAAAAGTCTTATAAACGCATATCAGACAAATGCACCGCGTCACTTTTAATCGAGGTTTTACTTCTTCGCTTGATTGCTAACCTATCCTATACAATACGGCATGTAATTAACTTCTAGTTTATTTTAGGTAAGATCCATTTCAGGATCTTAGAACAGATATACCATACCTATTTATGTAGTTACCCCAAGTCCATCTTAAAGAAATATCTTTCAACGAACAACCAAACTTTATACCAACAAAATTGTATAACAAAAACCTGATACGCCCACTCATGACGAATGTATGCTGTAGCGTAGGTATAATAAAGTATATTCCTCCGTCTATCTAACAATCTTACCGTTTCCAATTCAATTTGGTTGCCGACTGAGGCGCTCCACGGTCTGTCGCCGGCGCGGTTCACACGAGAATGCACGGTCGCTGCCTATGTAAATGGGGACCAATGACTAATACTCGAGAGTTAGCCGAAGTTGCCGGAACAAAGGGGGTAATGTGATGAGTGCCGTAATTAAGTTACGACAAGCAGGTAGATGGGTAAGCCTCCAGATGTTTGCCCAAAGTAGCAACTGGAGAAGCTTATGTCCAGCAGTGGACTGCGATAGGCTGATGATGACGATGAGGCAGGGTGATCGTTATATGCCCGTCTCATCGCGTGGGTGTCGTGAAGACGCTTTAAGAAGTATCAAGGAACTTGCAGCAGCGTTTACCTGGTTACAATTAAACCTACTGACTCGGGTCTAGGTGTACCGGTTGATGTCATTTAGTACTCATAGTACAAGAGAAAACCTTCGTGGTAACTTGTCTTGTCTGGTAACTTGAATTGTCTGTCTTGTTTTTATGAACATGTAGGTAATATTAAATTAATGTCACACTACTGTCACTTTTTTAGCTAATTGCCCATATGATTTCACCCAGCTATCGGCCAACGAGTATCTTTGATCTACATAGTTATCTAGATTTATATTTTATTTGAATTTCTAAATTGACGACACTTCAATCTCTTTCCAAGTGGGATCAGTTTTCTTTAAATTAACTATCTTTAATCAGAAAGGTACCCCACGCATACAATGTTTTAAAATGGAATACAATAAAATGTAAAAGATATTCGTCTCCGAACCATGGCCACCTCACACGGTTTGTTAGATTTTTCCGGGCACATTCTTCGGCGGGCCGATTCACACGCTTCCACACATACGTTCACGGTCAGTGACTATGTAAATGGCGGCGTCTCTGCCCCCTAACAATGCACGCGCGGGGGGAAACCTCCCCCCTTAATTAGACCTAATTTGAATTAATTAATAAGTCTTAATTACTATTGTCAAAGGTAAGAAACTCACATGTTGAGTTTTTCGTTGAAACGTATATGTTATATTTTCACGTCGTTAATATTTGAATGCTGAGTACAATGATAATAGAATCACATCATATTCTAAGGCGTAAAATAAATGGAAAGTTAACGAAAGAACTCTTAATTTTTTGACTCATTTGCCGAGTAATTCTTTCAATTGAATCTGAATTTGAATTCATAATAATCAATGGCTTGATTATTATATTTCATTAAGAACAGATTAAATGATAGAATAATTATTAAATGCTACTTTTTCATGAAAGTTCAAAGCCGTCGTCTGTATTTTGAAGGTGATTTGTCCTTCAATCTTTAATGTGTTGCTATTATAATGAAAATAATTTCCAAGTTAAGTACTCAATTATATTTAAATAAAATTACGAACAATTATAATCTGTGCAACGCAAGGTTACGAGATTGCAACTCGCAACCAATTACGAACAATTAGGTGCAAGTGTGGCCAGTGGGAGAGTGGATCAAGTTTCCACTTTAAGTTATTAATAAGTACATTAAGTTGCCCAACCGATCCGAACTGAAATGCTACTTACTTGTGAGTCGATATGTCGTGGCATGACGAAACATTCGGACGGTCAGCAAGAAAACGTGTGTTGTAAGAGGATAAATGTGTTGAAGTTTAAGTTTTGATCGCTGTTGTAATGGTTATGAATAAGAAAATGTTTTTTTAATTATCAAGTAACACGAATACGCACTCACCCAAAACTAAACTTATACCTGCATATCTAGCAACAATAAATATTTTTATAAAATATCGTCTCATTAGATGATTTTGGAAAAAAAAACCATACTTAATGTGAATGTGTTTCACTGTGAAAAACGGATAAAAACGGTCTTGTAACGAAAACTGATGTTTCATAAATTTTTAATTAAGTAGTTCGTCGCGGCTCTGCCCGCGTGAATATTCGTATAAAACATAGCCTATGTGTTAATCTGACGTACAAACTATATTCCTGTAAAGTTTCATTAAAATCCGTTCAGTAGTTTTTGCGTGAAAGTGGAACAAACATCCATCCATCTATCCAAACAAACTTTCGCGTTTATAATATTATAAGTAGGAAGTAGAATGCGATTTATAGAGAATCCATTCAAAAAACCTTAATCTAGTCTGTAATCCGAGAAATCGGGTATGATTACTAAGAACAAAAGAAAATCTTATATAACCTGTTTCGGTGAATATAACGGGCTATTTATTATCACATAACGTTCCGATAAACCGAAATCCTCGTTAACGATAACCAATTCCACAATAAATGCCAGTAACATTATGTGTTTTTGCCAACGCTCCTCACACAGCATTAGGCTAGATATACATCATCAAATTCGCATTAAAGCCGATATAGACGAGCCGGTTAGCCGCGTATTTCGTAACTCGAACCAATATGCTTGCAATATAATCGGTTTTTTAACCGTCACTATGATTTACTATATACGTGACTTTGTTCACGCATGGGATAAAAAGTTTAATAGTTGGGAGATAATGTTTGACGCGTTCGAAGTGCTGTTGTGACACAAGTGCGTGTTAGCTTGTACTTTGTTGTATGGAATTTATTTTACAGAACAATCGGTGACTGTAAATGTAACTACAACTCAGTATGAATTGATATGTTTATGCATTTATTTCTAGAATAAGTGTCTTCATATTTTTCAGTCGTTTCCTCGTTTATGGTGATCGTGACCACTACTGGTTGATTTTTTAGCCTTTATCAACAGTCTCCATCTGTTTCTGTCCGAAGTTGCCCTCGCCGCCTCATGCATTTATTTAGAGCATTGGCTTCCATATAATATTATTCACTGTTTTTTTTTTCAAAGTTAAGTACTACTTAATAAATGTCTACCTATTAAATCTTAATTCTAAAATGTAAAAGGTAACCAACGAAAGGAAATTGTATTTAATGAGAAATATATTGGTACGTACTATACATGGCTCTTTCCAAATTCTATTAAAATTTTCGCTAAAATTAAAATAAAACTGTCCAAAACTAACTTCCGTTGAGGAATTTTCTTTTTAACAAATATTGAATTGTCAATATAATTCAAATCTAAATAAAGATAATACACTTACTAACAGTACATTACAATAAGATTACAAAAACTGATCGAACACTGCCTCAATTGAAATTCAGCACGACAAGACGTAGCAATTTTTCTCGAAAAACTATTCTAAGGCGCGTTTAATAAAAACGTTCGGCAGACGTTACATATTTTCACGTTTCACATATTGTCTGAGACAGGCGGCGACCCATCTGCAGATGTGAGACCCAGACGTGTTCCGGCGTGTTATTAGTTTTTATGTAATACCTACAAACGGTGAAGAGATATTAAAATGTCCAAGTTTCTTAAGAAAATGTACATTTTTATACCTACCCAAGCTAGAAGCTTAATAAATAAAGCCTTCCATAAGATATTTTCATGTTACATTTAAGCACATTATGTTTTTCTTGCAATTCTCTATCAAAACTAATTAAATATTACAAATAGGTTGTATGCATGATATCGCTCGATATGACCGTCTAAATAGAACAACAATTGTTTATAAATATAAATATAATAGCCAAATACCAGACAACATCACATACATTGCTCTGATCCCAAAGTAAGTAGCTTAAGCACTTCTGTTATGGGTATCAGAAAAACGAAGGTACTTGCGGTACCTTATACATATACTTAAATACAAATATAAACACCCAGACACAGAACAACACATAATTATACTTAATTTGTCATAATAATAATATATTTTCATGAAATTTATGTGTATTGTGAAATAAAGAATATCTATTATTATAAAAATAATCATTGCTATGACTATTTTTATAATAATAGACGCACTGCTGTGCGGTGGTATAGCTCAAACTTTGTCAAATGCACTACATAATTCTATTCAATCTAGTACCCGCCCCTCCCCGTACAAAAGACATCAACGCGTCAGACAAGTCACGACCTCACACGCATAATAATTATTATACGACAGAATTAATAATACCCAGTATTATTAAACACAGAATATAATGATTCTTGTTCTAAAAATTAACACTTTATATTCCACAATCGAATCGTTCCAAGATCTATGTAAATGTATTAATGGTATGTTAATTTAGTTACGAAAATATTTTATGTATCGAATTTTAGTAGATGTATATTGTCTTCTTGTCTTTCCTCTTAAGATGTTACTAAGTAACCTAACAGAATCAGTAGGAATACTACTTAATATAGCAAGAACTGTCTGCTGTTCCGAAAAGATTAAAACATTCTAATATTTTTCTAAAATCGACGACGTTGAAATTTTTAAAGCGAATTTTTAATAATAGTTTAGATTTTTATTAGTTAAGAAGATGGTACTCGATATCTTAAATTGTATATTTAAAGTCCATTTATTTTCAAATCATACGAGTAACGAGTCACAAAATAACTGATAGTCTATAGCCAGTCCAGGATCTTTACTGTCAGTTATTGTTGTGTTAATTATGTTTCTATTGTAGTGAGAAATGGTGACTAGCCTCTAGGATCATTTAGTAGTGACCTCTGCCTTCTGAGCCAAGGGTCGTAAGTTCGATTCCCACACAGTACCTACACACATTTGTGTTTGCAAACATGTCTGTTTGTATTGGTCTGGTTGTTGGTCGGCTTAGTTTGGGGCTAGATGTCGATGAGTGGCCCAGCGTGGCATGTCTTGAGTTATTTATTTAAATAAATGAGTATTTTCCTTAGTCAATCTGGTTTCCTCTACCTGAAGGTTGTCTTGAAGAGATCGCTATAAGCGATAAGACCACCTAGATTGTTCTTTGTGTTTAACTGTAATGTCTGTGTTTTTGTGTAATAAAGAGTTTCAATCTATCTATCTAAGCCCGAGAAAAGGGTATGAGGAAAATTGTCAAGATGTTTTTTTTTTCTTTTATAGTGGCTCGACATAATGGCTTCCCTACGCTTGATGGAAAGCGAAAGAGAAGCCCAAGTCGCTGTGACAACGGGCAAGTAACTGGTCAGTTACCTGTCAGTTGCCACCGCCATGCCGGCCCAACTCTAACCCCCCACGAGCTCCGGAAACCCTACTCACCGGCAGAAACACGACCCAAAGGTCATTTAACTTCGATATTCTATAGGGTGGAGGTCCTTTCCCGGACGGGCGGCTCAATTCGAGCGAAGATTCGCTATGCCCTACGTCTCTTTAAAATGTACAGACACTAGAGCGATTGAATCACCGGCGGTGCGCGGGCGCGGCGTGTCTCGAGAGCGAGTTCGCGCCGGTCAAGGCCTGCGGTGGGCGGACACGACGAACCCGGATGCGAGAAGTAGGCATCTGACCGTGTACCGTACCAACATTCACTACGACATTAGCCTCAAGTTATCTGATCTGGCGTGGGAGAGCGCCGGCTTTGTTAAAGTTCGAACGTCTTGAATAGACTACTTCAACGGCTATTATTATAGTAGGTTCAGTGCTTGGTTGAAGTCCATTTAATAGGATAACTTATTCCAATCAAAATTCTGCTAATCAGATAATTGTTACTTCTGCTACCAATTTCCTTCACCAACCTTCTACGCTAAAAGTTTCCTAACAGATAATAATTGGACTACTTAAATAATGTCAAAAAGCTACTAAATTAACTGCGACATAAATAAAAAAAATCATAACCCTCTTTTTTGCTTTGCCATAATCGGGTAATGACTAAATGTCAAAGCGTCACTGTAATTTATTTTTAGGCTTAGGTTTCATCCCAAAAAGAAGATGAAACCATTATAAAACAATTGTGAACGTTTGCTCTTTTCCGACATAATTACTACGCTTTTCGTTTGCCTCCTACCTGCTACTACCCACGCTTAAGAAACAAAAAAAACCGGTGTCAAATCTTAGTGCGTGCGCGCAGTATACTTTTCCTCATTTTGCAAAGAAATGAAACGACTATCACTATGACAAAAAGTCAGATCTCCTACCGACGTTTAAAGGTGACGAAACAAAAAAGAATCGGACCTAAATCCTTAGAGTGTGCGCGCAAAGGTAACTTCTGTCGCCATTACAGTATTATTTTCTTTTAGAAGGGATTTTTAAAAGGGATGACGAATACAAAATATTACAAAAAGTCCACCAGTACGCGCATAGTCTTACGTTATATCTCTTTTCGTCTCATTTCGCGGTAACAGTCGTAGCATCTCTTTTGAAACAAAATAAGATGAAACTACCGTCACCAATCTTACGTTCCAAAAACTCACCTGATTGCTACAACACGGCGTCTCAGTGGCGGAAAGCTGTTCCCCACGAGCGCTCCAATTAAGGCACACACACTCACTGGTCAGGAGGCAAGTCAAGTTGTGTGCAGCGTTTGGTGAGTGGGCGCACGGGCGGCACGGGGCGGCGGCGGCGCGCGACTGGCCGCGCCGCGTGCGCCCGCGCCGCCCCGCGCGCGCACGGCGCCCATTGGCCGGCTGACGTCACCGAGACCCCACCAGCGAGCGGCGAACGCTCGCGGTGCTATGGATAAGGGCAGTGCGAGCGTTCGGGGATCTTTTTGCCCTATTCACGATACCGGCCCGCGCCTGGTCGCTTTTCTCCCCAAACATACGTCCGTAGGGCATCTCCCAGCAACGCCCTGAGCCGAGGCTCGAGCCCCACAGGGGGCGCCCTCAGCGCCGTTGCTTAAATTTTTAGGGGTGAGAGCCTTCCGCTCCCCCAACAGTCCGGTGATGATGACAAGGCCGCCCTGGCCATCATCGTAGTCATTTAGAAAAAAAAAAAAAAAAAGGGGATCTTTTTTTTTAGGATACCTACAAAATATAGGCTACACTAAAAATAGTTTTCTTAAACACTAAGAACAGAAAGTTGTTAGGTATAGCCAAAAC
>CM062079.1:18888051-18923494 GCA_031163375.1 Conogethes punctiferalis
AGTGCTTCAGTTGTCAGTCACCGATGCTTATTCATAATATTGTCAAGTTACACAATGGATAAATCGACTCCAATACCTTGGACATTGAGTTAAAAATTGATTGGGGAAATTTAAGAGAAAGGTGCAGGTAGGAAGATAGGTTGATGTATGTGCACAGGTACTTTACGCCCCATTTCAATAGGGAATATGCATGAAAGATAGTTTCATGTATTGACTAATTTATCGTAAAATAGATAAAAATATACTACGAACAGTAAAAACAAAATCAAAATTGGCTGAAAAATGGGCGAAATACAGTCGATGAAAGTAAATAATAATATATCCATCTCTCTCACGCGAAACAGATTTTTCTATGGAGTTCCAATTTCCAATTTTATGGCAGAGTGGCCCGAAGGTCGCTTGATGGTAAGTGATCGGTTCAGCCAATAGATACCGCAACACCAGGGTCACAGGTGCTTTTCCAGCCCTTGAGAAATTTGTTGGCTCACTTTTTGAAGGTCCATCTTTTAATATTTGAATAGGTATGTAGGGAAAAACGTTTATAAAATTTAAACGCAGGTAAACTGTCCCCGCTCTAAAGGCCCAAATAAACAACATTTCGTGACACGTTTCATGAATACTGGATCATATAATACGTAGGTCATTAGGGGTGAGAGCCTTCCGCTCCCCCAACAGTCCGGTGATGATGACAAGGCCGTCCTGGCCATCATCGTAGTCATTTAGAAAAAAAAAAAACGTAGGTCACAGCTTGCAAGAGGGATTGTATGATTTTCAATATTATTTTGGGGGGAAACTTTCAAATTCAGCAAATAGAAATAAATAAACAATAACGGAGCACAGTCGTTGTAACAGGAGAAAGAAAAATCGGTTATATAGGAAATCTTATTGAAAATATTGGTGCCTGAAATTTCAAACACAATTAAAGTTGTGGTCTGGTCAAGGTACTATTACATAAAACTCACCAAAGGTTATCCTATTATCCCTTAACGAGATGCTATAAAGCCGTTTATGCAACCATACCTAAAAGGAACACCAGGAATTCATTGGAAATTAATTTAGTCAAGGGAAATGCACATTGGAACTGCCTGTATGCCCATGTTTAGAGATACATTACCCACAGTCCATGTAAGCGTTACGTAACGAGTTAACGTCTACGCACTGATACAAGAGAGACAACCAAATTAGATAAGTAAGTATATCTTAGTCGTGAGTATCCGTTCGAGACCGTTTGGTTTCCAGATTTGAATAGGACCACCATACCACCGGGAATACATATCAGGAACAGCATTTACCTATGTACAAATAAAACTCACTGCGGTTAACAACCCATCTGTCAATTGGGTGACTATAAAAAAATCGTTTATTCAGTAAATAGCTTTCTTTTACTGTCTCAGTGGCTCAATTGGTAGTGACCCCTGCCTTCTTAACCAAGGGTCGTGGGTTCGATTCCCACCCGGGACAAACATTCGTGTGATGAACACTTGTGTTTATTCCGTGTCTGGGTGTTTATATTTGTATTTATTTGTGGTACCTTCGTTGTTCTGATACCCATAACACAAGTGCTTAAGCTACTTACTTTGGGATCGGGGCAATGTATGTGATGTTGTCTGATATTATTATATTATATATTTTACAAAATAGTGGCTGGTGCCTCCTTTTAAGCATAATAAGCCTGTGGCAGGGGAAACTCCTTTGATTATGGCAAATTCCTTAAAATAATCCTTTGTATGCTTGTGAAAAGGGGCTATTATGAAGTGGGGGGGGGGGGGGGGGGGGGGGGGGGGGGGGGTTATTAAAAAGTACTAATGAATGCTAATGCATGTTCCATCTATTTATTTGAAACATGCATCACCGCGTGGTGTGATCAATATACCTAGACTCATGGATAAAATCGTATTCTGACGTGGATCAATTGTTAGATGGTTTATTTTTAACCATGACAACTTCACCATGAATCAACGAAAGCGACGATTTTTTCATTCCAAATTTTGTCCACATATATGTTAACAAAAGCGTAAGTAGGTACATTTTGGTAGGAGTACATAGGTGTTCAAAATGCGTGTTTTTTATAATCAATTGATGAGCAAGTGTCCATTTTGTTAATGATTGATTGGATTGATTGATTGTGATAGTAACCGCCACTCATGGATATCAGCAATGCCAGCCATATCGCTGTATACCGTGAGGGAGAAAGCTCTCTTTAAAGAAGTTACAAACGTTTAAAGAAGGATAATTTTTTATTTTATTTTGTTTATTCAATCTTTATTGCACATAAAAAAATTGTACAAAAGGCGGACTTAATGCCGCGTATAATATGTCGCAGCCTTCAGGTGTTTCTTCAAATCACGCTAAGTAAAATAATTTTTAAATAATTTTAGTTAAAACTGAATCACTTAACCCTAAACTGCATTTGAAACAGCCTTCTAAAGCAACAAGCGCTTTAAAATTTCAACCAGACCGCGGCGTGTTAATGAGCTAATCGTGTGTAGCGCGTTATCATGCGCAGGCGCACGTCTCTTGCTGTAATGTTGACAGTCAGTGTTTGCTGTAGTGTGAGCCTTACTATCGCGATAACGTCGAGAGGACAGGTTAATTATAGAGACAGTTGATAATTGTAAAGGAAATGTGAAATATTGACCACAAAGGTACGATAGAATTTCTAGCAACTCGTAACAACGGGCCCCCGTTGTGATTCTTTGACGACTTGCTTTTTCAAGTAACAAAAAAAATACACGAAACACTCATCATCATCATCAGCCTGCATCATTAGCAATAACAAATTAATTTGGCTTTAACAATCTACGTCGCGTCAAATCGATTGCACGTTCTCTATGGAGCGAGCACTAAAAATCACATTCAGAACTCGCAATTGATGTAAAACTGCAGCTCTAGATTTAATACAGTCATATAGACGTAGTCTGTCGTAGCGCAATTACCATTTATTAAGATATGGCTCTCCTTTTTCATATCGTTACGTTGAAAATGTAATGTTTCCCATAAAAAGGAGGGTCCAAGTAAAAGAGTGCCTCTATGCAACAAATAACCGTTTGATTGTTTCCAACAAAACGTTTGATTCAGAAACGTATGTAGGTAATATCACACGTGTTTGCCTTTTGTTTGAAGATAAGATTCTTACCATTACGCACACTAACTTTTAATGTCGTCGTGATAACGTCACTTTAGATTACTTTGTCCTCTGTTCTTTGTTCGTGAGCCCCCATGGCATTGCATTGCACCATAACGGAACCCTGTTGCCCTTAACTTTGTAAAGCTTGACCAAACAATGTCATTATTTCAGCCCATATGCGCCCACTGCTGAAATAAAGGCCGCTTCTTTCAATTGATTTGCCACTTTGCACGATCCCTCACCAACCTCGGGTGACTGGTCTGCCAACAGATCTCGGCCAAGCGTCAATAGCTAAATATTATGCAAATCTTTTCTATTGTATTATTGTGTTTGTTGTATTGTCTGGAAATCTGAGCTTTACAGCTTTAAACCTAGTAATTTTTTCCGATAATGAAAATTGCACGCACTGGTTTAGGTACCATGTCTACTCTGGCGAGCAGTGTCACTAAACGCTAAAATATTTGGCAAGTCGCTTCTTTGACATCTTTCAGCTGGACCAATTCCAGTTACATTTGGTTGCACACATTGACTTTACACAATCAGTCGGTCTTATTTACTAATCAGATTGCAAAGGCTAGATACCTAAATAGCAATTAGTTCCATTGTACAAACCAATATCTGCAAAATTTAATCTCTATTCATAATCGTTTTAAACTCCAGACTTTGAAAGGAAAGAAGAAAGTTTAGCACGCAAAACGTGTAATATTGTCTTATCTGGCCTTCTCGAAGTGCTGGTAGAAATAAAGTTTGACATGCTAAAAGTATTACTCGTGAATCTATATTATAATCTTCTCGTCCACGACAATATTATAATCTCCACTGCATATTGCATCTGTTTCACTCCGTGCATTACCGCTTCTGTAGAAACGCACCCTAATGTTGACATCCAATGCACTTGACTCCATTTCACACTTCATTCTTCTTGCGATAATACATCGTGGGACTATTTCGCGAGTCACTAAAGCAATTTCCACCGGTAACTGAAAGAAATAACGTTTGCATTAACTTCCAGATAAGCTAACAATGCGTCTGATAAGGGGCCCGGCCATATTTCACGTTACGAGAACAAAATGGTTCATGACAAAACAATAAGGCTATAAAAATGGGTAATCGGATGAAACATCGCACTAGCAGATGAGATGCAATTAAATGTTGCAAAGATTTCATTAGGTAACAGGACGAGAAAGATAGTTTTAAATTAGTGGAATCTGTTCGTGGAGTTCCCTTGCATACTCATCAAATTGTGTCATATAAAAACGATTTATAGTGCAGGTTGAGTATTCCAACTAATCGACTATAACTTTCTCCCCATACGTTTCACAAATTTTTGGCTTCACCATTTACTTTTCACAATTATTTCCTAAAACATCACTGAATTTCGTAATGATTGGATAAAATTTTTACAAAAGAAGACTCACACCACACGCACATTCTAAAATTCGCACAAAGCGCTTTGCTTCATAGTCCGAACATAGTACGAACGGCTATCAAATACTTTACCAGAGTCCGTGTGCCCCGATGGATATAATCTTCAAATTTTCAAGGCGAAAGTCAATAGTTTTTGTTGGACGAGTGTTTCTCCATCCTTGGTTCTAACATCGCTTAATACTCGTATTAGGCGAATTGGGATCAAGAGATTGTATAATGTATACGCAGCAAGATCCCTACCCATTTACTGATAAAAAAGACAAAAACATTCGATTTGATAGCGGTGACTGAGATATATACAATAGTAGTATTACTATCAGGAGAGTATTCATATTACAAATTTGGTCAAGAATTCCTAGCACGTCGGAGATATGGTTCACAAGTGCGTGCGCAAACACAGATGCATCCTCTGTTCCTTCCTTCCATAATCCGATAAGCCGCTAGTTCAACAAGACTGCAGAGAGATCAGAAACAGGATAAGACAATCTAATCGGAAGACCGCTTTTAATCATGCTAATATTTACAATGGAAAAGCAAACTCTAGTCTAAACAATAACAACGCATTGTTTGTAAATCAATGTATTAAAAGTAAAATAATAATACTACAACAAAAGAAATAAAAACAATAAGTCCATTGTAGAATACAATAATAAAAACATTATACGAGTATAAAATACGACGAACGTTAAACAGAATTTAATTATGCGATGTCTAGCTTGAAGAGGAATAAAAAAGCAAATCATCCATTAAGAACTCATTTACGTACGTCGAGAGACCAAGCTGATTGGATACGGGCTCTACAATTACCAAAACCAAAACAAATATGTACCTCGTTACTTTACAAATTTGGCAAATTTATTTGCGAACAACTGGAAAGGCTGCTGGTCCAGCAGTGAACAGCGCCTTCGCAGTCTTTCGTATCCATCATTAGCCTTTGCTGATTATATACTACAAATATAATCAGCAAAGGCTATATACCCAATGTATAACGACTTTGAATGTTTAAAGCTGTTTAATGAACATGTTATATCTATCTATGTATTGGAGTTCATTTCTTATCTCAGTTTTTGGATTAAGTGCGGCAGAATGTGTAAAATTGGGATGTACTTAAGTTTGTAAAATGATAATGATTTGAAAAAATCGCGAGTTGTAATAATTACAGGTGTTGAAGCCCACTCCATACTATCATATACGTACATAACCGATCTCTCGAAGCAATCTCCACAATTCAACTAAAAAAAAATCATGAACACTCCATGTTGTATCGTCATAATAAGCTATGGCCCATGACAGATGATCTAGGAACTATCTATGAAAAACGTAATACAAAAATATACGGACACATAATATTAACTTGAAGGCGGCTCTATGTAGGCCAAAGAGACGGGGTTGATGACCGGCATGTCCTTGATGCCCTGCGCGTTGACAACCTTCACTTGGAAGTTGGGCAGATTCAGGAACAGCCGCTTGTGGATCTCGTGAACACACATCCTGATTACTTCATAAGCTTCGGCCTCTGTCAGAGCTGAAATTTAATAATAATAACCCAAGACATGCCACGCTAGGCCACAAAGCGCCATCTAGCCCCAAACTAAGCCGAAGCTTGTACTATGGGTACTAGACAACTGATAAACTTACTTAGATACATTTTTTTTTGTAAATAAATACATATTATACATAGAAAACACCCAGACCAATACAAACAGACATGTTCATGCACACAAATGTTTGTAATGTGAGGGGATCGAACCCACGACCCTTGGCTCAGAAGGCAGAGGTCCCGACCAATTGAGCTCCCGAGCCAGTCAATGATAAGAAATAGATGAAATATTATAAGCTTTTACCTTGATTCATGATAATCATCATCATCAGCCTATTACAGTCCACTGCTGGACGCAGGCCTCTCCGGCGACGCTGCTGCCCGTCATCAGTCTGTGGTATTTAGCTACGCCTTCAATTGTGAAGGTTAGGTTGGCTTCGAGCGAAAAGAAGATAAGTCGCTTCCTTACATTCCCATTTCATGATAAAGTGTCATGCATTTATAAAGATTTATTTTAAAGACCCGAAGAACTCGGATATCAAAGTTAGGAAATCATAATAGGATAGAACATGTGCGTTAAAATATGCCTTCTCTCTTCTCTAATCTCATGGTCATCTGGGGGAGACAGTGTGTAGAGTCTGGAGCTCACACCTCCCAGGATCGGAGGGCATACCTACAACATAATATTATGGGATGCTATGGGTATACACGTTTGACACATCCTCTACTGAAATCTTACTTAGAAGCATTTTGTAGATAAGGTTATGAAAGTACGCAGAACATAATGTGGCCAAGAATGTCCGCAAAATCTATCTGTACCTTCAATGTTCACAGCGCCTCTATTCAACCAAAAACCAAAAAGGACTTTGATGTTTTCCAATGTCAATAGTCAACCTTGTCGACTTGAAGTTGACAGCTTTGGAAGTTTTAAGCGAACTAGCGATTAAACGACTCTAAAACTTACAACGTTTATAGAAACTATCCAGGATGCTCAAGCAGAAAAGTCCCCCAAAACCATGAGCGGCGAAAGGAACCTTCACACACGCGGCAAGGAAATCCATGCTGTACAGCTGACCTTCAGTCCCGTTATGGCCCGCTATCAACATGTTCACCATGCAAGGATTCTGAAAATTGGCCAACAGTTTCCATATTACACCCAGACCTCGATAGATGGAGCTGTTACATGATTGCTCATGCAATTAAATGCATATTACATTGTTTTAAACTATGATGAACTATTTAAACTTCATTCCGGGTTTTTTGAAACAATTGCCCTTCGGGGCTAATTAGTACTCTTTGAAACCTTTATCATCATCATCATCATCAGCCTATTGCAGTCCACTGTGCTGGACATAGGCCTCTCCACTTAGGGCAAACATCTGGAGGATATACCCATAATCGCCACGCTGAGCAGGCGGGTTGGTGATCACAGGGCCTTTATATAAATACAAAATAAGATTTTCTTAAATTAGCTCCGTATCCAGGCTTAGGTAGGTATGTTGAAAATAGACAATGAAGTACAAGATGTATACCTAAATGAAAGATTGCGATTTGTCGATTGCGTCTATAAGTAGTTCTTCTGAATGGTTTACATAGGAATATTTTATCAATATAAAATAGACTTTGTCTTAGGTTTTATAAGAGTATTCGTGCTTTTTTATTCGTTAAAATAGCATATTTTTCGAGTACTCTCTGGCGTTTTGGTGTGTTTCTAGTCAGTGCGCACGCGCATCTAATCTTGCTGGGCCCACAGCGACGGTAATACCACTGTCAACGGTACTTATAATTACATTACGACTACGTAAAAGTAACAAAAAAAGGTATTTTAAATAATTAGCGAGAATTAAACCGCTTGGGTATTTTTACACCTCGTTTATGGCGCGTCTTTTTCTGCTATACTTTCTGTATATTTTGATTGTTTTTTATTTTAAACAGATATGGAAAGTGTTCGTATAGATCGCGATTTTTGTATGTCAATTGGATATTTTATTCTGTATCTTGCTTGCTATTTTAAATAGCAAGACTAATGGTTACGTACAAAATAGTACTGTTAGGGTCCTAAATATCGGTTAAATATTTAAAACTACGAATCCACGACTCTTTTTTAAATACATAGAAGTATTTGACCACACCTCGTCTTATGTAGGTGCTTAGTAGTAGTCGTCGTAGAAAACTAAACAAAAACTGGTTCCTGTCCTAAAATTAAATATTTATTCCCAAAGAGTTCCATTTGCACAGTAAATTAATATGCAGTTTTTGAAACTTGCACAACAAAATAGTGCCTTCTTTCCGATTGGGTCTCGCTAATAAGCTAACATTTGTAATGTCATTTGATAAACAAGTCCTACTAATAAAAATATAATATTATAATTTACTAGCTTTCCGCCCGCGACTTCGTCCGCGTAAAATTTTTTTTTCCAAAATAAAATTGTGCCTATGTTACTCGTGGATAATGTAGCTTTCGAATGGTGAAAGAATTTTTAAAAACGGTCCAGTAGTTTTTGAGCCTATTCATTACAACCAAACAAACAAAGTTTTCCTCTTTATAATATTAGTGTAGAAAGGTTAACTGACTGACTGACTGACATAGTGATCTATCAACGCACAGCCCAAACTGCTGGACGGATCGGGCTGAAATTTGCATGCAGGTAGATGTTATGACGTAGGCATCCGCTAAGAAAGGATTTTGATCAATTCTGCACCAATAGGGGATGAAACACCATTCCACGCGGACGAAGTCACGGGCACAGCTGGTCCTAAATAAAAAACACGTATCAAAACCAATCCATTTCTAACTCTCTTTATGTGTCTATAACAGAGTAGCGATTTCTGCTAAAACGATAGTGTAGATAAATCTATTCACATACAAACCTATGTTTAGTCCAGAAGCATGATGTGAAATAATAACACGGTATATGTGGACGAAACGGTTGCAAACTAATTAACCCTCTTTACAGCGACTTTATAATGCGATGCCAAAAATGAAAGTACTAGCCAAGAGCTGACAATGCCGCGAAGAAAGTAATCATTTACAAAACCACGTATGTGGTGTGGTCACAGACTAACAGACAGATGTGTTATCACAAACAGGCACTATATCCCAAAAACTATAATTAACAGGTCAACAAATCGTATCCTATTTATTTACTCTGAGGCATGATAATATTATTTTGATAGGATTTGATTGCTTTAAATAGAACTAGGTCTACGTCTGCCAACCGTGATGCAAATCTCCCCTAAAGACAATTGTCATCAGGGAAAACCTATGTCCAGCAGTTACGTTTAAGGGGCAGCGCAGACGACAGACTATCCGTGACGCACTTTTTTTGCAATTATATGCAGTAACGCACACGACGCGCAAAAATCTGTCGCGGATATTTCACAGACTCAACGCACACGACGCACATCTACGATCATTCTGTCGGCAGACCTAGACGCTCTTTTTAAATGTCTCAGACGCAGACTCTATCGCACAAAAAGTGTCCCGTCTGCGCTGCCCCTGCATTCATGGTCTAAAATCCCGCCATACTACGACCTTCACCGAGACGTTTATTGGATGAAACTTTATTTATATGGGATCCTCTACTTACTATCAGTTGGTAAAATTAATTATGAAGGAGTATGAATAGTTACGTCATGTACATGTCGCAGTCATCTCGTTGAATCTCCTATTCAATTGAATCGCTAGCGCATTCATTGAATGACGACATTCAATTGAATGACTAGACCGAACGTTAACTAAACACGCGTCACTTAACGTCCAACTAGGTAGCGGATTGAATCATAGCCCTTTGAAAAGAGCGGACGAAAAGCAGTCAGGTGATTGTAATTTAGTTCATTCTTTTCCCACGCGGCGTTAGTAGTCACCAAAACAAATATGGCGTCAAATATGATCAAAAGATATGAACAGTGTTGATATTTTTTTGATTAGATTTACTATAAATTCCTCTTCCCCCCCGGACCGCTCATGGAGTGCACGTCTTCACTAAATTCATATTTATTTTAAATTCAAAAATTAAATTAACTTTTAACGTGATTAATTCCGAAGAGAAAATAGGAGTGCATAAACGACGAGAGGTTACGTTACGCCCGATACCTCAACTACGAAGCTCCGCCCATTCTCGTAGCAAACTACGAGTGCACTACCCAAGGACCCGACCGGTGCACTATGGGAAATGATAGAACTAGGGCGTAGATTAAATGGTTTTTACGAATATCATAATTTGGCTAATATGATGATTTTATTAGGTTGTATAATAATCAAACTATATTATGCAGTATTTTTTTTTTCATTTAATTCGCGAAATGCATTTTTTTTCCTAGGTAGAAATGCATAGACGACATATGTCCCAAATTCAAGTCTCTGCGAGTACATGTTTCAAAACCATATTGTGAAAGAAATATTTAGTAAAGATATGGAGTAATATATATTTTTGGAAAGGTTATTGTATGGTTATTACAAAACAGCTACTCGATTTTCAGAAAAGGTACACATATTTCAGTGACTGATTAAAAAGTGACATACCTTATTTTTCACGATTTTTTTTTTTCGTCGAAGGTTTTCACTATTACCCAAAGCTCCCCACGCGCTACATTTTATGTTAATCATTAGTCTAACTATTCATAAATATGATGCAAAACAATCAGCTGCTAATATTTGCTATTTCAAAATATATGAGAAAAAATGTGATAAAAGGCGTAACTGAAAAATCAGTGTTTTTTTGCGGTTTACCACAGACACCGTTCACATGCATAATATGAAATATTTTGGACATTTTATTATTATTATGTGATAACAAAGGGAGCTTATCAATTTTGCACTCGTTTTGCGTGAGAAAATTGATATTCTAAAATGGGTATATAAAGGGAGGAAAAAATTATTCCAATCATATAAGTCTGTGTAATTTCAAGTAGCAAAGCTCGTTTGTACCTGTTATTTCCGCAAATAGTGTTAAAATGTCTTACTTCACCTGTACCAAACATGATTTCATAATTCCCTATATCGAGGGTGACAGGACCGTGGAATCACTATCCAAAACATTAGTAGAAAAATTCAATTCTCTGAAGACAACTTGTGCTTCGTAATTAGTGACATACAGAGGCATATTCTTCCTACATTCAACAAGCGCTGGGCCCTGGCATCTCGAAACAAAGGATTTTCCGTTCATAAAATACTTATACCTACATGGAGCAAACGTTGTCAAAAATTTTGCAGTACTTCCTATTGGACAGCTATCGGAAGACGTACAAGAATCCCGCAACAAAGATTACAGGAACTTGAGACTGCATCATGCCAGGAAATATGAAATCTCGATCTGCTACAAATGCAGATGTATTTAATACGCTTATGTACACGTCAGATCCGTACATAACAAGTTTAAGAAAACCATACATAAAAAAAGTGAAAGAACTTGAAGAAGATGCTCTAAGTCTTCTAAAAGTAGGTGAATCCATAGTTACTGACGATGATCCTGAAGACATATAAGCCACAATAAAAATGATATAACGTATAATATGTATATCTATAAGTCTCTGAAGGTAGAATAGAGGATATGCCTAGTTTGGGATCAGGTCCAGTTAGGTCTGACCTACATGAGTTAAAGTGTATTTTTTACTTAGTTTGTTGTCGTAAACAATAGTTTTAACCTTTTCAGTTATAATAAAATTGCATTTGACTTAAAATAAATATTTAACTATTTTATTTTCGTCTTTTCTTAACTTTTTTTTATTTCATGCCAAATAACATATATAAATAAACAAAAAAGAGCAATGAACTAGACATCTTCCGAACTAAAAATCATTAATGCTCATGTGTTCCAAATTTCATCACAATATGACAAGAAATGATGAAGTTACAGATTTTAGTAACGATACGCACTTAAATTTCCCACTGTGCGGTGTACTGTTTCTGCGCGCCTGGTACCTCGTCGCATGCTACAAGCCGCTACGCCCCGCCCTTCTTCCTGCGTCACTGTCTGCGGGCTACTCACCTGTGCTACGAAGCTACACCTCTACGAGCTCCTTTTGTCCCGGTACTTTCGATCTTCGGACGCAGTGAGTACGAGAATATTTGTTCATTTTCTGAGTGGATAAAGATTGATTTGCGGTACTAAGTAACACCTGCTAATAACTTATCATATCCTATTACCTAACATGGACCAAACGAACAAATCATTATCAGAGACGAACATCGCGGGATCCTTATCCTCTGGCTATGTGCATCAGCGGGTTAAGCGTAGCAGAGAACGGCTTGAATATGAGTCGGATCTGAGCGATTTTAAGGAAGAGATGAAGGCAACGATGACATCATTGTTGGCAGAACAGCAGGAGGAAATAAATAAGATCCACCCGATACTTATTGAAATAAAAAACACAAACGTAAATATAGAAAACTGTATGGCTCTTCTCACAGCACAAAATGAAGAACTCAGAAAGAAAATTGAAGATATGGAAATCCAGAAGAAGAAAGACAATGATTACATTACTTTATTGGAAGATAAGCTTGAAGATCTCCAGAGAGGAACTAGGAAAACAAACCTGGAAATTAAAAATGTCCCTAAAATCACCAAAGAATCTAAAGAGGACTTAATAAAGATGGTAACAAAACTATCAAAAAACATAGGCTGCAATGTTCTGGATACTGATATTAAAGATATCTACAGGGTTCAGAGTAAACGCGAAACAAAAAACAGCCCAATTATTGTTGAAATGGCGTCTACTATCCAAAAAACTGAATTCCTGAAAATGACAAAAAGCTTTAACATTAAACACAAAGAAAAACTCTGTGCAAAGCATATCGGATTCACAACAAATGAATACACTCCAATATATGTATCTGAACAGCTGACTGCCAAGGGTGCTCGCCTACATTTTCTCGCACGAGACCTTGTCAAATCGAAGTCCTACAAGTTTTGCTGGTCTGCCTACGGAAGGATTTACGTAAGAAAGAATGAAAACACACCTATTATACACATTAAAGGCGAAAATCAGATTGCTAGTCTACTGCAACACGACTGACTAGTTTTTGATATACAAAAATTGTGCTCACAAACTGATAGTATCATGCTCATTATTGCGCAATGTGCACAAAATACAACTTACCCTATTTATAACTTGTACACTAATAAATTAATTAATTTACAGACACAAACACATACAGAAACACACACAAATACACATAGCACACAAACAAAAACACACACAAACATACAAAACAACTTTCTAGATAATGTACATATACACTTGACATTACCTAAATATGAATAGCTCTCTATACACTATGAATGAAATAGATAATACAAAAATAGCCCAAGTATACAACTGTGAGATTGGAGAACTGTCTGGTCTTATCAATGCCAACACGACGGATTTTACGATTGTTTCCCAAAATATAAGAAGCATATATGCAAATTTTAATGACCTTCAATTAAACCTATCTAGCCTAAACACAAAACTTGACATGATTATCCTCAGCGAGTGTAGACTAAACCCTGACAAGCCAATTCCTTTCTTGAATGGTTATGATTCATTTCAAACGACAAATCACCAAAATAAAGCTGATGGTGTAGTTGCTTATATTAGAAATACACACAAGTCTAAAATTAAAGAGATTAAACTAATCCACGCATCCTGTCTTCAGGTTAGTATACTACCAGATCTCATAGTCTTAGGTGTTTATCGCTCACCCTCTAACTCTAACGCAGTAGACTTTATTAATTCCCTAGAAACTCACTTAAATACTCTTACACGTTATAAAAATATAATAATTACCGGTGATATAAACATTAATCTAATATACAAACAAAATGAGAACTCGCAAGATCGCACAAATAGATTACACTATCTTAATATGTTGGCTATGCATGGCTTTCTTCCAGGGCACACTCTGCCTACCAGAGGCCAAAATTGTCTAGACCATTTTATTATAAAACTCCAGCCGGAACACAAAAAAGCGGAGGTTGCCATTGTTAATACTACTGTAACTGATCACCTCTTGATTTTTCTTAAAATATCGAATCATAAAGGCATTCATAAAACTACAAAAAGCAAGATAACCATTGACTCAGAACGAGCACTCGAGGACTTGAAGTCTAAAAATTTGAGAGAAATGCTTAAACTAGCTGATCCTAATCTACTAACAGATAACCTAATTACTGAAATACAAAACAGCCTAACTAGAAATACCGTCATATCTATAATACCTCAGAAAAATCGCCTTATTAAACCTTGGATGACTCTCGGCTTACGACGGTGCATCACAAATAGAAACAATTTACAAAGAAAACTTAAAGAGGACCCTCATAATGAGATCCTCAAAATAACGTTTAAAAGATATCGCAATCACTGCATTAGCCTTATCAAAAAACTCAAACGTAATTATGATCGCGAGCAGTTATCCAAGTCTTGCAAACACCCGAGAAAATTATGGAACACAATAAATTCTATAACACAGCGAAACCTATCAAAAAAACAAAATCTAGATTTATTGGAAGCGGCTGGATCACCACAGGAATCTGTTAATAATGTAAACAAATACTTCTCAAAGATTGGTAAATATTTAGCTGAAAACATAACAAGTAGTGGTACGCAACGGTCGGCTTTGTTAAATGAAAATAATTATAATCTGTCTAATTCATTTCTTCTTTCACCTACTGACCCTGAAGAGGTTGAAACCCTTTTAATGAACTTGAAGACAGATAGTGCTCCAGGTTGGGACAACATTCCGACTAGCTTCTTAAAATATGCCTCTCGTGAAGTAGTTCCAATTATATCACACTTGGCTAATTTGTGTTTTGAGCAAGGAGTTTTCCCCAATGCATTAAAAAAGGCAGTTATTACACCTGTGCATAAGGGTGGGGATAAGGCTGATGCTTCGAACTATAGACCTATCTCGGTACTGACATGTATATCAAAAATTATAGAAAAACTCATTAATACACGGATAATTAACTTCTTGTCTAAATTTAATATACTTTCTCCCTCACAATTTGGTTTTCGACAGGGCATGTCAACCGAGGACGCAATCCTGGACTTTGCAGCAACTGTTATAGATAAAGTAGACCGTGGTGACCGGTGCTTGGCTGTCCTACTTGACCTCAAAAAGGCTTTTGATACAGTGTCTATCCCCATCCTTCTGCATAGGCTGGAGAACATAGGTATAAGGGGATTGCCTCTAAGACTGCTTAAAGATTACCTACACGAGCGCAAACAAAAAGTAAAAATAGGAGATTTTGTCAGTTCAGAAGAGATTATTACATACGGAGTCCCACAGGGAAGTGTCCTAGGGCCGACGCTTTTCCTTATCTACATAAACAACCTCAGTGGCATGTCTATTGAAGGTGGACGTATCATTTCATATGCGGACGATACCGCGGTGGTGTTCTCTGCTAAAACTTGGGATGACGTACGTAGAATCACTGAAAAAGGTCTTGTAAAAGTAGCAAGTTGGCTAAATGAAAACCTATTGACCCTAAACACCAGCAAGACCAACTATATCTGTTTTACAATGACTGAACGCACACAACCAAAAGATGACTTTGAAATCAAAATACATAAGTGTGACAATAACCCTAACCAAACTTGTACGTGTACAAAAATTAATAAGGTCCCAGATACTAAATACCTTGGAATAACCATAGACCAACGCTTGTCCTGGCATTCACAGACGGAAATGATTTTAAATAGAATTCGCAAACTTATGTGGATTTTTAAAACTTTACGACACATTACAACAAAAAGTCTCCTGCACCAAATTTACATCTCCCTGGCCCAATCAATCATAACCTACTGTTTACCAGTATGGGGAGGGGCGACGAAAACTAAATTCTTGGAACTAGAAAGGGCACAGAGGTCCCTTTTAAAAGTAATGTTCTGTAAGCCCTTTAGATTTCCCACGGAAGAACTATATCTGATATCGGACGTTCTCACTGTTAGAAAATTATATGTGTTGCATGTAGTCCTAAGAAAACACAAAAGTATCCCATATGTTAAAGAAAAACTCACAAAAAGAAGGATTCATAATGTTGCAGAACCTGTTATTGTCAAGACCAAATTTGCCAAAAGACAGTTTGCAAGCCGAGCAGTATACCTATACAACAGTATACACAAACAGATAAATGTCTACTCTTTGAGTCACTTCGAATGTAAAAAAAGAGTTACTGACTGGCTCAAGAATAAAACGTACAATGAAATTGAATATCTAATGAATATCTAAATGACATCATTTGTACGTTTATTTAACTATTACACGTTAGTCGGGGGTGCCTAAACATAATAAGTAAGGACCTTTTCGATCCCAAGATATCCATGTCGTAGGGCTAAGTAACAATCATATCATACTTACTGAAATTTACAGAAGCACACGCGCGCACACACACCATCCACACACACTCGCACACACACACACACTACACATACACACACACACACACTACACATACACACTCACCACACACTAATCAAGATCTTAACAATGTTTTTCTTTTGTGTTTATACCTACTATGTATGTAATATTCGTTGTCACAACTGTATCATTATGGAAGAGCGGAATCTCCTAACACAAGCATTTTCTTGCTTAAAAGGAGATTCCTACCACTGTATAGAAAATCTTGTAAGTTGTTGAAATAAAGATATTTGATTTGATTTATAAACTGACTTATTCGTAATAAAAATTGTGTGACCGCATGGATTTACCTATTAATACGCCGCCGCCGGATATATTTAATGAAAAATTATAAACTAAAGTTGGCTTTTACCCATTCAACGACTATGCTAAAATGACGTTCAGTCAAGACGTTGAACGTTTCAATCAATAACTTGACGAGTTGTCCTTTAGGCATTCAATTGAATGTCGTCATTCAATGAACGCGCTAGCCATTCAATTGAATAGGAGATTCAACCAGATGACTGCAACATACACAACACAACCCACCCTAAAGGCGTCATAAGAAGAAGCAGGTAGTTTTTATATGGTCTCTAGAGATAGTAAAGACCTTTCTGTACACTCTCAGTTCTCATTTCGGCACGCAATTTGCAAAATGTTATATTGACGTGGGAATTAATGCTTGCGTAATGTTACAATTGAAATCGTTACAGACATTACGATGACACCTTTCAGAGACTATTTCGGAGAGATTTATTATTATTGTTGTTGCGATGAATGCGAAATGCATGAATGCTGAATTATTTTTAGTAATTTGTGGACAATATTGTGGTCGAGGACACAGATAATTCAAGTACTAAATGCCTTGGAATTGACTTTGTAGCGGATTTTATGTTTATACGGAATCTATTCGTCGTATGCACTTTTTTACCTACTATTTTTTGTGTTCGTGAGTATATTATGTTGCTGTCTTCGTATTTTAACTGTTACCTTTAATAATATCGACCTCTATTCCACCATAGTTTTTATTATTGAGGATGGTAGACTAGCATGTGGCTCATTGATCTTGAACAGCCACCGCCAGTATATTGCCATACTTCATTAAGTGATATTTACCATTTTTGCCACAATTAAAAAACATCGTTTTTATTAAGCTTACGACTACCAAACTCAGGAAACAGTCAGTCAAGTACCTAACTTAAACTAACGTGAAAATGTTCCTACTAATTATGGTACTTCTAAAATTATAAAACGTAGCCTCCTCACCCCAGTTTTGAGGGCATCAGCGAGATTCTTCCTCGTAAAATGCACCACGGCAGCCGTGTCCAGTTCATACTTGTTCCGCATCTTGTACAAGCGCACGTTCTTCTCCACGAACTGGGAGAACTGGTGGGAGTCCCCGGGGGACCCATTCAGACCCATTATAAGCTTCTCGGTGACGTGGTGCAGCTTGTCTTCATCTGTGAAATTAAAATATTATTAAATAACTAGCTGTGCCAGCGGCGTCGCACGCGTGGATATCGGGTTTCAAAAATAACGGACTTCCATAAAATGATGCCTACGTTTTAAGTTAGACACACAGATAAAATATTCTCCCGTTTTCCCAACACTTCCTTTCACTGGTCTGTTCCTATTTATTGTAGCGTGATGAAAAGTATACTACAACCTGCCCAGGAGTATGAAAAATAATTGTACCAAGTTTCGTTAAAATCCATCAAGTAGTTTTTGATTCTATAACGAACATACAGACAGTCAGACAAAAATTTTACAGATTGCATTTTTGGCATCAGTATCGATCACTAATCACCCCCTGATAGTTATTTTGAAAAAATATTTCATGTACCTACAGGATTGACCTCTCTACAGATTTATTATAAGTATAGATAATAATAAATAAATAACCCAAGACATGCCACGCTGGGCCATTTAGCCCCAAACTAAGCCGAAGCGTGTAATATGGGCCCTAACTGATAGACTCACTTAGATACATTTTTTGGAAGTAAATACAAATAACACATAATAAAAACCCAGACCAACAAACACGTTTACTCATTTCAACTCAACGAGTTTTGCCCCATATAGTACCTAAATAAAACTGAAGAGCTCTATAGTAGGCTATTTGTTTTCATTGAAGGCGCTAGACCTACTTAGCCACCGCCAGCCAGATAATCAAACAGTACTTTACCTAAAGATTATCATAATCTCGTCCCTGCATTATGCAGAGTTGGTGAATTTCGCAAACATCACGGAGACAGTTGGATAATTGATGGATGTAGGTCAAAGCGGGTGTCGTGATGACCTTGCACACCCGCACAGTATACAGGATAACAGTGAAATAATAGGCTGTATAAATTATAAGGTATCTACGTACTCATATATGAAGGAAATTATTACAATGCTCTAACTAAGAGACAGAATGAATAATTAGTAATAAACATTACTTTTGATTACTACACTACCTACTGGCTATTTCATTTGTCGTCTCCCTGCTCAGGAACCATAGTATGTTATTGTCTGTGTCACATTGTACGTAATAGGACGCCCTCAGGTTAGGTAGATGATGTACTGTAGTTGTATGGATCTTGGACACCATACGTCTTTTTGCTAAGTGTTTAAGACACTGATTTGAACTGCACTTTTCATACATTATGTGTGACTCTTTGTCTTGATTTAAGTGGAATTTTACTTGATTATTTTCACCTACATAGCTTGCTTAAGACCTTGTAATGGCATTCTTTCTGCCTTCGAAATTGCTCTACGAGTAGATTGATATCATTTTTTAAATCAATTTGCAAAGATTATAGTAGGGGAGCCCGGGATGCTAAATCGGGATTTACTCGAGCATCATAGAGACCTATTCGATTGCGAAGCTTAGATAATTAGAAGAAAAAAATTGTATATAATAAATACACTTTCATTGGTGGGGGGAGCGGCTATAAATTTTCAAAAATGTAAAAAAAAACCGATGCATGGATATACTGGAGCGCGTCAGATATTGATAGCATCAATGTTTTACGTATTTTGGAAAATGTACGTATGTTAATCTGATGGTTTCCATGATGGGGGTAGTCATACGTAAGGGTTGAAATCGATACAAAAAAACTTAATCGAGCGCGTCAGATTTTCTAAGGGGGTGTTAAGTGAACCTCAAAAAAAGCTCTGATATAATAATCTGACGATTTGGATGTGACCCAAACTCGCGGCCATTTTTAAACTGTGTAAAAAAAGATCGCCATTTTGAAATACTCGAGCGCGTCAGATTAAGATATATATGGTTCATCTATATACCCTAGACGTGCTGTCTCATTATCTGACGATTATCTAGAGGGATTCGCCTAATCTGACAAATGAAATTTTTTTTTCTTATTTTTTCAAATCTTTTAACTTACCAAATTGGAGTAAACCAGAGTGGGGACGGAGTGAGAGAGTCATAGATAGAGAAAAAGTGAGAGAGGAATAGAAACGCGGAGTGGGGAATACAGGGATTACGTAGCTGCACACATTAAACTTTATTAATTAGTTTTCCTTACTTCGGCTTATGGAAATCGTCAGATTATATATTTTTTGTGAACGTTGAATTATTTCCTTCAAAATAAAAAATAAATTAGCCACGCTCGAGAAAGTCGAGATGACGTTTTTTTTTACAAGTTTGTAACCCACCTACTTCTTAACGACAATCGGAAATTGTCAGATTAGTGGAATATATACTTTTTAGCATGTAACTAACTCACCCTACCTTAATCTGACGCACTCAAGAATTTCTGATGATCAACTTTTTTTTACTAATCTGATCCTTTATCCTTGACGGGCGGCCGCATTTACGGGACTCATGTTTGGTGGAAGTATTTAATCGGGTACAAGGTATCTCCCTATATGTTAATCTGCCGCGCTTTAGTAACTCCCGAAATCCCCCCTTGGGCTCCCCTACCATTAATATTTGTCTCTAATTTGACAAGAATTGTGTTGATACTCGACAACTTATCATATGCATTATTAAATTTATATATAAGTAAGATATTATTATCTCCCATAAGAAATTATAGTCACTACTTACAAAGTGTCTCATTATTACACTGTTGTTTAATTTTTATGAAAAAATAATCCTTGTAAATATATTTTCTTCTCATACTGCTACCATTAAAGAGACATGCATTACTCGTCCACATAATACATACTTTATTATCATCGTCACGTAATATACCTACTCTTAGTGAAGTAAGTACCAAGGTCAATGTAACCATATTACTTACGGGTGTAAACTGCACTGTACTTGCAATGTCGCTGATGTTGACTTTCCTTGCATTTGCACCAGATTATCAGTGAGATAATAGCTACAGACTGCAGATACTCTGCGACGATATATTGAGTGAGACAAACCTACTTACTTGCATTCACTCATACACATTCAATCAATACAAAATGAAATGACGTAGAGTAGGTACTCCGGAGTCAGTCCGTCAGTGTAGATCCAATCTAGTTGAGTGGGGGTTAAGCCGAAATAAGCTAGCTGTGACTGTGGTGCACCATTGCAGATTTTGGCCCATTTGCTCACCTGTCAGCTATGTTGTCCCACTACGTGCAAAGTGGGTGACCTTTGCAAGGCGACCGACATCGCGACAGCGGCAGGACTTCAGGTTAAGGACTAGGCCTAAATCTGAAGTTCTCCTAGAGAGAAGAATTAAAGGTTCTTCGTTCTTGAGCCAGCTCAATTTGAGGCAGAGTACCATAGACTCGATAAAAAGAAGAAGAAATAGATACAAAATCTATCAATGACGATATGACGATACATCTTTGATATCGTCAGTCTTAGGCAATATAGATAAAACATTCTAAGTATATCTAAGCGAGGAAAATCAACAAAATTTCGCAATAGAACATAAAATTATGACTCAGGTAATTTTCTCGACATAATGCTTTTTAAGTATCTAAGCTACAAATAGACAACTTTGAACCTTAGCACAATGATATAAAGTTCGTGTATTAACACTAAATATCCGAAGCCGTATGAGCGTACAAAATCATTGGGATTCTAAACAAAGGGAAGTTTCAAGTAATTTAACAGAAACCGCAATAAGTAGTTTAGGATTTTACGGATTTCCATCGATGTACTTAATTGAGAATTCCATTTACGAATAGATAAACTGATCATAAAATATTTATTAGCTAGGTTCACAAGTGTCGTCTTAACGAAATTACAAATAAATAAGTTTACCGACCTATGAGTGTGTATGTATTTTTATTTATAAGACCTTCATCAAACTGTAATCTATATCTATACTTCTAATAAATCTGTAGAAAAGTCAATTCTGTACATGAAATATATTTTCAAAATAACTATCAGGGACTGATTAGTGATCGATACTGATGCCAAAAATGCAATCAGTAAAATTTTTGTCTGTCTGTCTGTCTGTATATTCGCTATAGAAAAAAAACTACTGGACGGACTTTAACGAAACTTGGTACGATTATTTTTCATACTCCTGGGCAGGTTATAGTATACTCTTCATCACGCTACAATCAATAGGAGCAGAGCAGTGACGGGAAGTGTTGGGAAAACCGGAGAAATTTTTATCTGTATGTTTGATCGCACATCACGCAAAAACTTCTGCATGGAATTAAATGCGGTTTTCGCCAATGTATTACTAGAGGTCTGACTTAACCTTTATGTACCATTTTATGAGGTCCGTTATTTTTGAAACCCGATATCCACGCGTGCGACGCCGCCGGCACAGCTAGTAATAAAGAGGAAAGATTTGATTGTTTGTTTGTACGTCATATAAAACGAGTTTCTAAAAAAAAATTGTTTGATACACATTGCTTCTGTGACCGCCTTTGTGCTTTAATTTCATAAAGATTTTCGGTGCAACTTTACATAATGCAATAAAGCCGTTTATTATAGGTATGTATTTTGAAAAGTGTGTGTGAACGATTGTTTAATTAAGTCTCACCAGTTAGGATTTGCGCATGCATTATAACTAACGATGCACCTAGTTGAAACGTCGTGAGAAATACAAATAATAGTGTTTCTAGATTTTAGTGCTTCAACGCAATAACAAAAGATCTTCTACTTACCATGCAAATACTCGTATCAAGCAACTATAATAAAAAATAGTACTGACCATCCTTCAAAACAATGATGCTCTGCGTATTCATTTGATCTGCGGCGATCATGGTGAAATCATTGCATTGGATTCCTAGAAGGCACTGGAACAAACTTATTCCAACAGACATCCTGACGAATCCTCGTTTTTCCGATTTATTGCGAACTATGTACAATTTTTGCTCCTTGCTTAGTAACTCTTGGAGTTTATTACTACTAAGGCAAGACAATATGTAGGTATGTTGTTGATACTATGTAGAACAAGACAATTTGACTAGTGTAGGTCCAGCATACAACTTCATATAGGTAGTCATTCGAAAAATAGGCCTTTTTCTGTATTTATTTAATCAGCATGTTATTTTCATGTTCTCAAACTCTTTATCAGTTGCAAATACATAAAATAACTTCCATCAAATCAGAAAGTATAAATTTATTCGTTACGGTTGACACGATATAGGTATATTGATACTCAGGTTTTGTGCCAATATTTTGCTTTGACGATGCAATTATTTCTCTGCTAAGAACTTATTTCCATTTAACCTGTCTTTAACGTCATCACGAGTAACATCTTGACGTTATACAGTCATCTTGACATGCCAAATTATAAAAATATTGTGGAAGGAAGAAGTTTACACGTATTCCAGAAGATTTAACCAAATCGAAAAGTATGGGGGTCCTCAGTGACTTCATAAGTGATTGGAAGATACTTAGATGACACGGTCAAGTTGGATTCAAAGGAATGAATTATCATCATCATCTATTTAAGAGAGGTAGAGCATAGCGAATTTTTGCTCGAATTGAGCCGCTCGTCCGGGGAAGGACCTCCACCTTATAAAATACCGCAGCCAAATGACCTCTGGGTCGTGTTTCTGCCGGTTAATAGGGTTTCCGGAGCTCGTGGGGGGTTAGGGGTTAGGCCGGTATGGTGGTGGCAACTGACTAGTTACTTGTCCGTTGGCACAGCGACTTGGGCTTCTCTTTCGCTTTCCATCAGGCGTAGGGAAGCCATTATGTCGAGCCGCCATAAAAAAAAATCTTCCTCCCGTCCCACTGCAGGACATAATAGGCATCTAAGAAATTGGGTGTCTTCAAATCAAATCTTTAAGATTATGGAGATATGTACGTAGATTTGTATCCAAATGTATCGCTTTTTTCGTTTGTCTATGTTGAATATAAAGTTATACTTAAGTCTTGTGAGCTTGAAAGTATCGTAACGTAATATCACTGACCTCTGTTATGATCTCGAAATTTCTGATGTTTGAGCATAGTTGCTTCGCTAATTAGGTTAAAACTACCAAACTATGCTATGTTACGTATGAGTGCACTTTTCGAGTGTCTGCGACAATCGAAAGTTACTACTTATGTCAGTTTGCCTTAGGGCCTTTGAGGTTATGTATATCACGTGTGTATGTTATACGTAGACTGTTTTATGGTGACGCAGTTGAACGAACTTAATCTATTATGAAATTGCTAAATTTCGTTATTTGTAAAGAAACGCTCCATTTAGAGCGCGCGCCATGTTAGTTTAATCAAGAATATCCATTCAAAAATAATTCTATTTTTTACACTTGGTAGAAAAGTGTGATACAATCTTTGTATAATTTAATTTTTGTCTAATTAGAACTATTACCTTGTGAACTAAGTCTGTATTAGGGTGAATTCACCCACTGTGATTATTTTAAAATCAGACGTTATAACCGCTTTAACCTTGACAATGTTTTTTTTTTATGTTAGCAGTTCACAATAACTGCACCCTACTTAATAATAAGCAGATGAAGTCTAAAAAATATAAGTGATCTGCATCACGCCTTGTTAGTGCAACACGGATCGATCACACTATGACGGCCTACTTAAATGCCGCTTCACGCCCCGTTTAAAACATTCATTACTGTAAGAAAAAGGTATAAGAAGAAGGATCTTCGGAAGCCACTGTGTTCAACTAGATACTACATTAAATCAAAGTTGACAAATCACCCATGAATCCATTCCTACATAGGTATATATTCACGTAACTTAATCATGGCGATATACCTTTCACTAAAGGATATGCTAATTATGTTTGCTTAGATTATTCAAATAATAGAGCGAATTATAATTCTCAATGATTATAAAATGTTAATGAAACGAAAAGCCTGCACATTAATCACAAATTTCACGGTAATAGTTTAATCATAAGGTACATAATATGTAAATTCGGATGAGGTGTTATAATCATACCTATTACGATCATAGAAAATCATATTGACTTTTTAATATATAATGTTAAAAATCCCCACATCATGATGTCTTCATCAATAAGCGAAAAACGACAACCCACTTATATAAATAACTAGCTGCGCCCCGCGGTGTTACTCGCGGTTTTTCAATGCAATTATTCTATTTTTTCTCGCCGTAAAAACCATCATTGAACTTCAATGAACATTTAAAAAAAGAATTGGCCAAATTGGTCCATGCATTACTGAGTTATGCGCTTACCAACACATTTTGCGATTCATTTTTATATTATAGATTTACAGGGTAAATTACACAACCTAGGTTTTGACCGCGGCTTTCCCCGCATGAATTCCATTTTCATTATGTAAAATGGCCTCTCTCAGAGATAAAATAAACCTCTTCTTAATTCTGGCTTACAATTTTGGCGCAATGTTTCTAGACCACGGAACAAATTTTGTATTTGCTTCGAGTTTTTGACCCAGCGCGGTTTCTATGCGTTACAGTCAGTTTCTCTACTTGTAGATTAATGCTTGCTATAAAGATAAACATAATTTTGTTAACAGCTTTTTAAACAAAAAAAGCGACTCTACTACTAAGCAGACCTTTGTTAATAATTTAGAAAAATTCATTTCTTGAATTTACTGAGACTGGCTGGGAACCCAACAAACCATTTGCGCTTGGGGCGAAAACACAATGCTCTACCGATGAAAATACACGTGTAACATAGTAAATTGTTGTCACTTTTTTATTGACTGGCTCGATGGCTCGATTGGTAGTGACCTCTGCCTTCTGAGCCAAGGGTCGTGGGTTCGATCCCCACACATTACAAACATTTGTGTGCATGAACATGTCTGTCTGTATTGGTTTGGGTGTTTTCTATGTATAATATGTATTTATTTATTTACAAAAAAAAAAAAAAAAAAAATTCTAAGTAAGTTTATCAGTTGTCTAGTACCCATGGTACAAGCTTCGGCTTAGTTTGGGGCTAGATGGCGATGTGTGGCCCAGCGTGGCATGTCTTGGGATATTTATTAAGTATTTATTATTTGCTAATTATTTCTTTGGGAAAAGCTAATATCCGCTCCGTTCATCAAAACATTTCTTCACACCACCGATTAGATACGGAAACACACGTCTATGTCATAACTCCATAAGACATATAAACTCGTCTTACCACTAGTTACCTCTGACAATTAACACCGTAACTTGCCTTTCACGAATGCACTCTAGCCACTTCCCGTTCAGGCACATTCACCTATAGTTCAAAACTATTAACACATTAATATTCTATGAAGCAAAACGATAAGTAATATAATGTACTCTCGTAATAGTGCAACGCTCGAAGCTATAGTGCGCTATAGAAGACTAAGACCAACCAACAACCTCCAATTCGGTGGGACAATGATTTCAGAAATATGGCTGACTGAGGATGGACACTGATTGGTTGGCGTTCTCTGGAGAGGCCTACGTTCAGCAGTGGACGGGAATGGGCTAAATAATGAATTGCTCATAGACAGCGTATATAACAAGCCAGGGTGACCGAATTTCGGTCACAAACTTTAAGAGATTCAAGCACGCAAGACATATTAAAGTGCACAAATGTGCCTCTGCCTGTATTTATACTGGCAGAGGCACACTCTCAGTTCCTGCACTGTCTTGATTACCTGCTTATAATTTATTTCAATGTAATGTGTTAATTCTTTGTAATGTCCAAATAATAAAGACTTCATATTTTTTTACTATCCGATGGGACGCATTATTCGACCGGAGACAGATCAGAACTGTGTGCAGAACCAACGCGCGATTTTAGAGGAAGTATTCCCGTCAACATCCACAGTTCGTTGCTGATTCTGAGTATTTTCTTTACAGAAGAACTTAGTAACAAATTACGGCCCCACCTCTGATGATAAACAAATTGCATGTTTGACGAGAGCTTATAAATAAAAACTTTAACGTTCCATCCATCAGTTAGCGTATCTGCAAGAAGTTGCATAGCAAATCGGCCAGGGCCGTCTAATGATGTCTGCCATCAGCCAGCATCCGTCGTGTGAGCCACGGCAAAGTAAGATCATCAACAGATTACGCGTCACCTTGGCTTAGAAGTTACAAATGGATACCCATTTTGATTACTAAGTATGTATTATTATGGGCGATTCCAAGAAAATAAGAATTTTATTGTACATTAACAATAAGATAGTCTAGATTGGTTTTATTATTTACGTAAATTGGCTCCTGTAATGAGTTAGTATTTATTCGATTGAAGGAATGCGCAGCGTAACCGCAGGTGAGATCCATTTGATTAGACTACCTCTTTGGCGCATAAAAGCAATATATGATGATGACAAGGCGGGCTTGACTATCATCGCAGTCTTTTAGGAAGAAACAAAGTTAGGAATTTCCTGAACATCTCCAGGACAATTGCTACTATTTATCATGTTTTATATTACATAGAACACCTTAGAGAGCATTGTCACCTAAGAGATGTGATCCTGCAGTTGAGGTTCCAAAGCCAAATTTCAGTAAAAGATTATGATTTTTTTTTTCTTCCCGGGGAAAATGCGATTATGCATCCCAGCCGGGGTGGCGGCAGGGTATGTGGGACTCTCCTGCCTCAAGGTCTTGGTGAGTCAGGACATACCCAGGCCCCATCAAAAACCCCGGCCCCTCCATCAGGCGCATTGTGGGGTAGTGGCCTTGACTTAAATCTGTTAACGATTACTTATAAAGAAGCCTTTCTAATCACACCCAACCGCTTATATCTCCCACTATTAATACCCTCGGATTTGCCCATCAGCTCCCGTCGAGCTAGAAGGTTCGCTATTATCGCGTACCTACATGGCGCGTTGCCAGCGCATGACGCTTTTCAACAGCGCCCAATAAAACCAGTCTTTGCCCTAGTTATTAACAGTTTCATTATTCTCACTCGTTGGCTTTGATACTTTGAAGTTAATTACCTCCAGGATTTTACTTTATCAATTTTTGAATGAAGGCGTTTAATTATGAGAGACAAGTGTTAAATTTTATTAAGCAATACTCATGCTTATTCCGTTTATATACCTAACCTTTTTATCCTGCATTAGGCACGGGCGTGGCGTAGCTCAGAATAGTAGGGCATACTCCATTTATTCACTCGACAACAGCCACCCTAAGATGGATAGGAACCCATTACTGCACACCAAAAGAACTGACTTAAAACAGACAAGGTGTAACCTTTGGGTAGAGAATAGCATAATAGAAAGGGTTAAGTGATGAAGTGAACAAACGAAGAGTAGTCTACACTAATGATATAAAGAGGAAAGATGTGATTGTTTGTTTGTAATTAATAAGTTAGATAGATATTGAGAAACACGTGTATATCTATTCACCCTGAATTCACATTTGTTTTCCGACTTTTTACCCCAAGTTCAGCTTAAGACTAACGTATAGGGGTCTTGGTCCTATAAAATTAAACCGACTTCAAAAAAAACACAAACGACCAAAACTAAAAAGTGATAAATAACGTAAGTAATTCTATCCTTAATACATAATTATTTAAATATTACAATTATCACTTATTTTTGAAGTCGGTGCCAGCCTCTCGGTACCTAACGTAGACTGTTGTTGCATGACGCGCGCGGCCGGCAAATCCACACGACAATATACATTTATTTGTTTGGCTGGCACCGACTTCAAAAATAAGTGATAATTGTAATATTTAAATAATTATGTATTAAGGATAGAATTACTTACGTTATTTATCACTTTTTAGTTTTGGTCGTTTGTGTTTTTTTTGAAGTCGGTTTAATTTTTTTTTTAAAAATAATTTTATTTCTCTATTTTTAGTTGCGTTAATGTGCTGGGACCTTGAATAAAGGCTAATTAATGTCCTTAAGAGTTTTACTTAGGAATGATAAATTTTGCTTTAAGTCAAGTGAAAACTTTGCGATCTAAAATCAAGCTTCACGAATCACTTACCAAATCACCTGCCCTATTAGCCCTGCATAAGTACATACTACTACCTAGTTTAATATCGACCAATGTCAGTACTGTCCCCTAACTCCTAACCGTTAAGGAGTTCTGTGGCTTCATCATCAGCACCAGATGTTGACGCCCGGAAGCATATACCTGAGTAAAATATGATTAAGTAACAAAAACACCATATGAGCATACAATTTTCGGTTGTTGCCCTCAATTTCTCCAGGATCCCATCATCAGATCCTGACTTGGTGATAATGGGACCACCTCGGAAGTGTCCTCTGTCGAACTGTCGAAAATTTTTTGAAATCCATCCAAAATTGACGGAAATATCGGTGAACATACATAAAAAAAAAAAAATATTATACATACAGACGAATTGAGAACCTCCTCCTTTTTTCGAAGTCGGTTAAAAATGAAGCGAGGAACAATTGAAGAGTATGTCGGGTATAGGGGCTGCGCAGACGACAGACTTTTGTGGTATAGAGTCTGCGTCTGAGACATTTAAAAAGAGCATCTAGGTCCCTACAGATCTGCCGACAGAATGATCGAAGATGTGCGTTGAGTCTGTGAAATATCCGCGACAGATTTTTGCGCGTCGTGTGCGTGACTGTATATAATTGCATCACAGACTAAAAAGTGCGTCACCGATAGTCGTCTGCGCTGCTCCTTAGACCGATGATGATGATGAGACGCCTTTTGAACCGTTAGATATATAAACCTGATATCTCTGGTCTCGTCGACTTGCGTCCTAACGGATTACGATAGCGAAGAGGGGCATAGAATGCACTGTGTTCGCGTACCTTGAGAATCATCCCACTTTTAAAAAACTGTTATTCTGCACACTAAAACACAGTACCATCATTAACCCTCTGAGAACCGCGCTCTATTATAATGAGATTAACACATTCCCAGTATTTCAGCGCATCTAGACATCTAGACCGTGTCAGTGGTCCAGGGTGGGAAGCTCCCAGGATGGTCCATTGTGTCCGTAATTGCAGAGTTAACAATGTGTGAAGCAAACGAATTGAGCTTACATTAATTTAGCGACAAAACCCACAAAATGTATAATACAAAGGGACTATTGTGTGAATTAAAGTGAAGGACTGATTTATCGAGGGTTATCAACTTATTTTCAACATCTTCCTGGAATTTTTTTAGGGATTTGGCATAAAAATCATCATTTAATTTCTACGTTTAGTAAAATTTTACGATAGCTGTAAACTGAACAATAAACATTGAACATCATAAAATCTGTGCTGAGGGCATTATCATCGTTACAAGCAGGGTTTTTACCTGTTTAGTGAGTCAATTTGTTCTTAAACCTTTGTTTGACAATGATTTCCCGCTAATTATCCGATGATTTAGGATCGTCTTCGGTAAATTTGCACATTTTAAGATTTCATCAAAATAATGATAATCAGTTTTAAGAACTACCTACTGAAATGAAAAATAATTCAACATTATTCTGGTGTAGAACCTACCTAGTACTTAATATTTCGGCCTGTTGGGTCGTTGGTAGTGTCTTCTGAACCAAGCCTCGTGGGTTCGATTTCCACTTCAAACATTTGCGTGTACAATTGTGTTTGCTCCGAGTCTGGGTGCTTGTACTGGGGTACCTTCTTTGTTCTGATGCGCATTACACAAGTATTTATCAATTTATAAGCATTTTTCGGCAAACAACAAATATTCCCGAAGATATGATTTAGAAAGCAAGGCACACCTATTCAAACCTCGCTATCATCCTTAAAATAGTGACAGACTCTTGATCTTGATTGAATCTTGGTTCAAGAAGGAAGCAATTCAACATAGTGCATGACAGTGACAAGTGCGTGAAAGAGACACAAGATGCCGGACACTCTGTCTCTGTCGGCGGGGGTGAGCCTCGGTCTGCTGGCCGGCATCGTGTCTGGTGTCTGCTACCTCGTCGCCAATGGACTCACGTGGCCCAAGTAAGTTACCTAAAGTTTCATCATCATTACCATCATCAGCTTCATCATCACCCTTTGCAGTCCACTGCTGGCCTCTCCAGTCGTTCGCCACTTAGGGCAAACATCTGGAGGATGTACCTACCTACTGTATTGTGTTTCTTTGTTTTAGTGAAGTGTGTGAAATGCTAAAAACGAGAAGTGTAGAGAAGTAGATACCTATCTTACGCTAGAAAATCTAAGTTGTATTAAGAAGAAAATTCCCTACTACCCCTAGTACAATATTCTATAGGGGGATAACATGTAGGTACCTAACGCTTCTACATTCTACATAACGGAGTGTGAAGAAGCATATAAACCTAAGTTAGGTATTCAATTGTCAATAAATCCAACCTTTTACAGAATTTTCTATTAAAATATTGCAAAGAGGCTGCGAAAATAAAAAAAACTTTTCAATGTTTTTCAATGTTATCCCAAAAGTTGTCTATTCATCCAAACACCAGATCAAAATATATTAGTTCCAAAGAATGGGTCCATTACAAAAGTTGCTAGTAACGACAGCCAGACCTTTTTACCATTTTCCGAACTTTCAGAAAATACGCAAACAACATCAATCTTCATATTTCAGTAACGCCATCTACCGGCAGGTTACCGGACTATCAACATTGAGCTAGCGCAAACCTTCGATAGCAGGCTGTATTGCATGCACAGTTGGTCAGAGGTCTCTGAATGCTATGTTAACTTACAAAGTTATTTTTTTATTTTCTCTGTGATGCTGGCCATCACCTCAGATGCAAAAAAGGAGCCCGTCGTGTCCATTAAAGTCGTAGCATACCTATGCCACTTGATAGACGAGAGCTCCGGGTTCGAATTCCGACCCGGAATTTTACGGGTCGGAATTAAAACGGGTTAAAAATGTTTACTGCGCTTTTCTGTAAAAAATTACTCGATGGGAGCTTGTGAGTCAGGAACTTATGAGACACCCTCGTGTCTCGGGGTGTGTCATCGGGAAGCACGTTAAGTAACGTTGTACTGCGCTCAGTTTCTCTCCCGTCGTATCGAACCATTGTCCCATCGGATCGAATCCAGGTGTTCGCCACCTAGGGCAAACATCTGGAGGATATACCCATAATCGCCACACTGGGCAGGCGGGTTCGCGATCACAGGGCGTAGCTTCTCGCTCCGGTGACGCTGGTGCCCGTTATCGGTCTGTGGTATTTAGCTACGCCTTCAATTGTGATGGTTATACCGCCACTCGGTTGCCAGCGCCTCGTTTGTTATACTACCACCAGTAGCAACGAAACAAGCCACCTCAACAGTCTATTTGGTAGAGCGATAGGTCTGTTACAATAGCCCCGACACGGTCTGTGTGCGTCCTAATGTACGTCTATTGTCGCGCGCATGATGCGGATGTGACGAAACGTGGAATGTTAATATGTCGCTATCAGATCTGTGGGATTCGGATGGGTCATCGATGTTTCGTATACATTCGTTTAGTATTTGGGTACACGCTTCTTTTAGGGGCAGCGCAGACGACAGACTATCCGTGACGCACTTTTTAGTCTGTGAAAATAGAACCTACGCAAATATATATAGTAACGCACACGACGCGTAACAATCTGTCGCGGATATTTCACAGACTCAACGCACATGACGCACATCTTCGATCATTCTGTCCTAGACGCTCCTTTTAAATGTCTCAGACGCAGACTCTATCGCACAAAAAGTGTGCCGTCTCCGCTATACCTTAAGCTTTATTTTTTTGCAATCAGACGGACAGCACTCGATTTCTTCAAGTGAATTATATTTTTTTTTTATGGGTAGGTATAAACCTACGGGGTTCTACGCCTTCGGTGGAGATATAAGCGTGAAATGATTAAAACTAGAGACGTATTGCATCTATTGGTAAATGTAATAATGGAATGGACCCTAAGACACTCGGTAAAGAACTTTCTATCGGCCGATAGTTTGGTTGGGCTCATAATTAGTATGAAGATCAGTAGCAATCAGTATACATACAATACCAAAACTTTGTAGTATATATGCGGATTTGAATACATCTACATACTGATTATGAGCCCAAAAAAAAAATTATCAGCCGATAGAAAATCTGTGATTTGCGGATTCTATAAAGATCTCATACCTACTTAGTTTTCGTTCGGCCATAATAAAGATATCAACGAAACACTCTACATTAAATAGACCCGTCCCTAGACTAGAAACACAGAAATCTGTGACTAGAAATAAGGATTGCCGGTAAAAATGAAAGGAAGGATGATGATGATTTCATCATCATCAGCATCAGCCTATCGCAGTCCACTGCTGGCTACCGATACTGACCCAAATAAGTAAAACAATAAATAAAGGTATAATAAGTAGTGCCGTCACGGGCGGCGTGCGAAACCGAAACTAATTCCGGGTATCTGATCTTATAGATAAGGTTATTATACAAATTGATTTTCATACTTTAAGCGTGATAACCTTGTTACTTTATTTTTATTGCGTCTCTACCATTTTCATCATCAGAGTGAAGAGAGTACGTTGAGGCCACGGAACAAAGTACTCTGTGGTTGAAGCACTCTCGAAGGGCATCCTGCGTTGTGGAGCGTAGGATACTACCGAGATGTTCATGCCTGTCGTAATAAGCGAATAAAAAGGCCTTCGGGGTTGTGGCATGCTTGGGAGGAGCCCTCCTAACAGCAACCCACAGAGAAATGGCGTCACGTATCTTAACTAATATTATAAAGCTGAAGAGTTTGTTTGTTTGTTTGAACGCGCTAATCTCAGGAACTACTGGTCCGAATTGAAAAATTCTTTTTGTGTTGAATAGACCATTTATCGAGGAAGGCTTTATGCTATATAACATCACGTGAAACTATTAGGAGCGAAGAAATAATGGTAAATGTAAAAAAACGGGGAAAAAAATTCTAAAAACTATTCCACGCGGACGAAGTCGCGAGCACAGCTAGTCTTTGGATAAAACGTTGTCAGTGACATTGACATCGTACCGGGAGGGGACTTGAGATACCCTTTGTTCTGAGTTGAGGAGGGCTTGTGTCGAGTCCTGACGAAGTCAAGTCAGATAAGCACTCGTAGCGGATCACTCTGTCAGGTTTAGTAGGTAATCTCCCCTAGTTAGTAATGAGTCCCACATAATGACAGGCTCGGTGGCTCAATTGGTAGTGACCCCTGCCTTCTCATCCGAGAGTCGTGGGTTCGATTCCCACCCGGGACAAACATTCGTGTGATGAACACTTGTGTTTGTTCCGTGTCTGGGTGTTAATATTTGTATTTAAGTATTTATTTGTGGTGCCTTCGTTGTTCTGATACCCATAACACAAGTGCTTAAGCTACTTACTTTGGGATCAGAGCGATGTATGTGACGTTGTTTAGTATTTATTTATTTATAATCCAGGTTTTCCGTTCTTAGGCCTAGGTGTATGCGTCAATTCCCTGATGTAAAAAAAAAGCTTTGAATAAGACTCTTTTTAGCAGATGGAAATCGTAAGAGAGCTAAATAGCTAGGTCTGTGTGCTGGCTTTAAGACTTTTTTCAATTCCCAATGCTAAACAGTTAACTGAAAGTGAGACTATGCCCATGGGTTGACGAATGATTAAAATGGGCAAGTCACGTCCGAATTTCGGTACTTTGTGATTGCAAACAATCTTTTTTTACGAACTGACCGACCACAGACAAGTCTGGTAGATCAGGAACGTTTCACTGATATTGGAAAAATCTTTCTTATTGTCCGTTACACGCTAACAACTGACCTCTTTGCGAAGGTATACTTATTATAGACAGGTACAGGTATAAATAGGCTCTGTTTCTTTTTTTTTATGAAATAACGGGCAGACGAGATGACGGCTCACATGATGGTAAGTGATAACCGCCGCTTATGTACATCTGCAACATCAGGAGTTACCTACAGCTGCGCTGCCGGCCTTTAAGAAAGAGGTACGCTCTTTTCTTTAAACTTTAATAAAATTGTTAATAACTTACACTTGCTAATAACGGCTCACAAATGAACATTTTTGATTTCATTATGTCCGATAAATATACAGTCAGTTGACAATTACACGAACATACATGAAATTTTTATTTTTTGACAGCTACCTACTTCTAATGACTTGACAATCAACGACCCCATTATATACCTAAATCTCGATTGTTTTACGCACAATATCATGGAAAACGATTCGATACACCGCTAAAAAAGCCTACAATTCAACCCCAATACCAAATTAATTGAAAACAGGAACCAAACTTCGATTCACAATTTGCGTTATTCACTATGGGCGCTATTTTAATTGCAACGGAACTCAAAAGTCAAGGGTAGGTTTAGAATTAAAAATGAGGAAGCCACGACCACGAGGCATATCGCCGCACTGTCCAGTTACACCCAGTTAGTCGAATTGCGCGCGATTTCCGAAACGCTTGTGGTGCGGGGCCGTGAATTTGACGTGAAAATTTAATTGTCGTTTTAAAAATTTATTATTTGTGGCCAGTGAATTGTGTTCCAAAGTTAAAATATTAAGTGTTGTGCAGTGTTTTGTTCTGTTGGATTAAATAAACAACGTTTACTAGCGGACAGTCAACGAAAGGTTTGTCTTTTGAATTTAGAATACACTTTAATTTCGTGAAAACGTTTACGTAATTTTTATGTAAGCCATTTTAGCACATAAGTACGTCTTTCTAAGATCTACAGTCGTAAAAGTACTATTATATTTTTGAAGACTATTTTAATTTTTGTCAGGTGCATAAAATGTTATGT